>DWGJ01000652.1:0-27009 GCA_018246895.1 Aspitha aspitha aspitha | reverse complement strand
GCTGAAGGGTTTGTTTGGTTTAACGCGCTAATCTTGGGAAGTATTGGTTCGCATTGAAAAATTATTTTTGTGTTGAATAGTTCATTTATTGAGGAAGACTATAGGCCTATATACCTACTATAGGCTTATATCATGTTAAAAGTCAACAGGAAGGGACTATTTATAAAATTGTATTATAGTTATAGTCATGCAAGTTGTTATAATATTAGATTGAAAATGTTAGTTACACATCGGCATTATTGGCATGTTTGTAATCGATCTTTGTATAATTCATTTAAAGTAATACTTACATACTTATGTATTATCAAAAGAGATTTTTTTTAAATCAAAACACCCTTTTGTTAGCTTTGACCTAGCGTAAAAGAACAGCGAGGTCAGTATATGATCCATTTAATGTTTCTATTTATTTTCTAGCTGTAACTTATCGTACTTTATTCCCGTCCGAATATGAATCTCTTTCTGCGAATAAGAAAACCTAAGTCATACCACCCAATATGTATCCGGAGCAACTTGTTTTTTTGCAATGCTCCTCTATTGTCTCCTGATTATGACGGATAATATTCTGACGCGCTTGAGTGTTTCAAAATAGCGTATTTTGAAGTTTAATAAAAATTCCCTATCAGCTTGCGCAAATTCGAATTGTCAGTTTTTTGAATGGGAGCTTCTTTCGGAGTCACTTAACACTGACTTTCAATATTTGACGTGCTCAAATATTTCTTTTTTCCACTTTTTATCCTTCGCTACAGCCACCTCTATCATGCGAACCGGTAGATTAATATACATCTAATATTCAAGAGAGATACATATATGTACGTACACCTAAAATATCTGACGCACCCTAATATTTTAATGTGATATTACATTTTTAAGATCCTGTAGGTTATCCTCCCACCAGTCATATAACCTTTTTTTCGTTGTAACATATAAACTTCAAAATACATGTAATAGGTCTCTACGATGCTCAAGTTGTGCCATTTAGCGTTGTGGGCTCCACTTCTACAAGTACGAGTATAATAATGGCAGTCTCGCGTATCTACTAAGTTGAAAGCTGCCTGGCTGGCACTACTTGTTCTGTATTTGGGAATTTTGTTTTACATACATATCGTCACGCCAGGTCCTTAACGGGGTAGGCAGAAAGCAGCGAGTGCCAAATATCTCTGTCCTTAAAAACCTGCCGTGCTTCATCTACAATGTTTTTTTATCTGATCTTTTTATGTTTTAGAAGGCACTAAATATTGTAAAACCAACAACTATGAGACTGTGGCGCAATCTCAAAATTACTAGTTTAAAATAGAAAGTTCTATTTATTGCCTGTACCGATTTAAATCAGTATAATCTATTACTGTACTAAGACTAAATAAAAGTTTCGGGCAGTACCACATCTTCACCTACATTTGTATATACCCACCGTGAAATTATAGACTAAAAAACAATTTAGGTTAGTTACACGTGCATACCTACTCGAGATTACCGTCATAATATTTAGGATTAGGAACGTTCTTTGAACCAATGATTGCACGGTACAGATACTAACTAAAATTCACAGAACTCATGCAAAGTTTTGGTAATTAGAGCAATTTATACTAACGGTCCGTTAGTCGTAAATTCAGATTACCAAGCAACATTTTCTAACCAATTTTCTGTTTAACAACTAATTCTGTGCGAGGTTGGTCGCAGATGTACAGCGGCAGAGGCTCGTTGTAATAACTACCTCGTCGTTTACTTCTTAATCAAAGACGAAGCACTTCGAAAAACAATATCACCTAGGAGATTATTTATCACCCTATTGCCCGTTTAAACAATATTATCTGTGTCCTGTTTTTATTTATGCGTAAATATCACAAGTAGTGTTTGTACGTCACATTATGGCTGTTTGGGCATGTTCGTGTATCTGTAAAGAGCCGTATTACAGGATTCGGTTCAATAACGCAAACGCCTACGCGAACTCGTACACGTGCCGTTTTTGCGGTCATGTTACGGTGAAGGTCACACGTCCCAATTTGTTGGGATCCTCACCCTCAAATACGGCCTTAGGTCGTCGAACTCAAAGAAAATCTTCCAGGGTATCCGACCTTGACCTTTAGGCGCGCAAGCGCTTTACTTGTCACCCAGTACCCTGACCCTGTTACAAAGATTGAGCCTATGTACCGAATACCTAATGTATTATGTGCCTTAGAAAATTGAGGCTTATTTTTTCAGGATCCCACTTTAGACGCTGATAGGTAATCCTGTTCGTATTTATCATAGAAAAACGTGTTCTATCAAAACCCTTCCGACTTCAAGGTTATTCACGACGATATTAACTACCATTTCTTTATGTACATATATAGCCTTTATTACCTTTTTATCTTGTTTTTTGATTTTATTTGATTTTAATAGTGTACAAGAACATTAGGTCTTATGCATCAATCATTGCAGGTCTCCAGGCCCTCAAAATTTCCGTCAACTGGGATGGTAATATTTTGAAATACAACGACAACACTTTTATTTATACAAAATCGTTTAGTACATATTTTAAAGATTTTACAGAATTATTGGATCTATCAATAATATACCCCTTACGCTAAACAACTTTTAAGTAGTCAAAATTAACACTATTAATTGACAACATTAAAATTCCGCCAGTTTAGCACCTACTCCATATTATACGTTTATATTACAATATTTATTAAGTACACCCAGGATTTACATAACTGTAGCTTTAAGCACTTTTCGAATAACTCCACAATCATTAATTACATGACATGTGAGGTAGGAATATGATAGATTATTCGTTATATGGCGCTAGAGATACATAAACTATATTGATCATCTCAGTAGCCTTCTCAGATTTTCTATCCGAGGATATGACGAAGAGATGATAATCATAAAAAAAATTATCCTTAGGAAATCAGGTAGGATTTTCTCAACTGTCCCGACATTGTTAAATAATTTGGAACCAATTGTATTGGAATGATTCTTGAGACCTTAAAAAATAGGTGAAACCTGTTCGGTTTTTGGTATTAATTTTAATCTTATAATAGGCTTTCTCAGCGATTGAGAATAGAGTACCATATTTATTACAAAATGCAAAAATGTCTTCCCATAACATTACAGAGAAAGACTTAGTAATATTGAACAAACGGCCCTATCTTGCTTCGGCCAGATGCTTTGCTTCATTTGAAGACTAAGACGGTCGCTTCTAATATGTATACACAGGAGATGTAGGTCACAGACTTTAAAACTAGTCCTATAGTGCCTACTAGAAAAGGTTCATTCTACTAGACTCTACTAGAAAACATTCATTATAACATTATCGTATCAAAACAATGTAAAATATTGGTCACATAAATGTATTTAAAAGTCATGGTCATTCACAAAACAAAGCTCAAAGCTCAGCCTCTTTCGTGCGCTGGGTAAACCAGCAGAGATATGTACACTAAAGTAATCTACTAGAGATTTGTAGACCTACAAAAATACTACAGAAGTCCGCGATAGCATATATCTATCTCTTATGGTTAACTATATAATAATAACTAGTTTTATGTCCAAAATTTCAATTAAAAATATTATGTTATTTTCGGGGTTATTTTCTTCTGTTCAGTATTATCCTTATCTAAATAAATGCGTTCGTTAGCTTCGCCATTTAAATTAGATCAAAATTGTCATTTACACTACATATATGAATCGGATAAATACTTCAGAAGATATTATACATTTATACGTATTTTTTATAGGTCAACAAAAATTTATTACCTCCGCGAGCCAGCGCTTTCCAATGGAAGATACAGAAGGTTGTGGAGCAACATATAGGCTACTTTTTATCGCAGAATTCCCGCGGGGTCGGTATTTAAGCGGGAAAAACGTTGTGACACATTGATTTTCATATTATCACGCGGGAGGAGCCGTGGGCACAGCACACATAGTAAATAAAAATAAAATAAAAACCTACTCTTCCTCTCACTGTCACTGTAAACTTATTATCTAACATTTAAGTAAACAAATTTATTTAATTCAGTATAATATATAAGACTACACACAAGAAGCCTATAGCGTGTCTCTTGTGGCTGGCTGTAGATATTATACTTTTGTTTACTGTTTAATATATTAATAGGTATTACAAGCGAGTCCATTTTTATACATTGTATTAAATATGTAGTACCTACCTGAAAATTCTATACGATTATGTAGTGAATCTAACTTTCTATATTTAAAAGCAAAGCATAGCAGGTATCTACAAAATCAGTGTCAGAGTTAGAACTAAATGGAGGCCGAGGCGGTCACGGTCGAGGACGTAGCCTTGACCTGCAGCCTCCACGAGCCCCAGGCCATCATTTCGCTTTGCATACATACATCAGCTGCTTTAGTATGCCAATAGATACATGTAGGCAAAATGTAATCAAAATGCAATTGGAAAGTACAAGCGGGATTTGGACAGGGTGTAGAGTGATGTAGGGTGGGATATAAGGATAAAGTCTTTTTTTAGGCTACATCACGGAAAAATATTCAGCCAAAAGTGTAAAGGCTAGAGTCAAGAGGAACTAATTTTCGGCAACATCGTTTAGTATGTATGGGTAAGCATGCAAGTAAGGTAAGTATATCTAAGTATGTACTTGCTTTAGGATAAACGGTACCTACATCGATATAGGCTTTAGACAAGTTTGTATAATATCCCCATGGACATTCAACGTATTGACGGACAATTGTCTGTCAGTCTTGCATGAAAGAGAGTACAGGTTAAGTAAAGCAATTACGTGTCAAATGTCTTGTACGAGTATATGCTAATGATAAAGGATTACTTGCGTTATCAAAGGAGCAAATACAGGAGATGGTAACATGTATGCACGATACATAGAAAGTAAAAGGCATGAAATAAACGTAGAGCAGCAAAAGCAATAATTAGTGGAAGTCCGAAATAATGACAGTAGGTATGTGAGGTTAGGATTGGGGAAGATGTATTCCTGTATTTTCTAATTACAACGGATGGCAGGCAAAAGGACAATATTTGAAACAAGAATGATGGCGGGAAATAAAGTGGATGGGGCGTTACCCTCCTTTATGAGTAGCCGAAATGTGTTCAAATGTAAGTTAGTGAATGATGAGTAGTGGTTAGTCGAGTGAGCAGTGAGGTAGAATTTCTGTGTGAAACGAAAGTATGTATTTAACTATTACTAACTTGGTGTAATGGTGAGCGGCGAATTTATGAAACTTTAATGATACTCGCTGATTTTCAATTTCTACTTAGTGGTAATTCACGCTACTTTTTGGCTTTTGCTCTTTCGTAACAAAGATTGAATATCTACCACTCTCTGTCGCTTTAAGTAAAGAACGTATTATTTGGCGACGATCCTGGTATTGGTGGAGGTACTTTCGTGTTCTACATGCTATTGATGGGCATTAAGATTGTTTTTATCATCCCGTACTCTCATACAATTTTGTATGTGTAAAGTATAATTTTTATTATATTTATAACATGGCAATATTAAGGATATGTTTGGGATGCGACAATACGATTACAAATTTTTTATTAAGCCAAAAAACCGTAGATTACTTATATATTACCAGTTCCTATATGTAATCGAAGTCAGTGAAGGCGAAATAAATTGGCGTGTTGATTTCGAAAAAACTACTTCGTTATTTAATTACATTAAATTTTCGAGCTATAAACGGACACGCATATTTCGCCAACAAATCAGATACTACCAGGAATAAAACTTTTTCTATAATTTAATTGTTTCTCACGAAACACGATTAAGCAAATATTACACTTTTTAAAAACATTAACCGCACCTACCTGTACACCATTACACAGTGCACTTACGCATGCTTGTAATTTCATATGTTTTTTAACAATAATAACACTAAATGACCACTTGAGATGGGTTATGTATCTTCAACTAAAAGAATATACAAATATCTGTTTGCAAAATGCACACAATTTGTTCCTGTTTAATATTCTCAAACAACTTTTTGGTGAAGACATAAACAAAAGCAAAAAAATGGCATATGTGACCGGCGTCTCATTGTCTCAAGTATGCGACTGGGTAATCGTTTTCATTAGTTCAACGAATCAACGAACGCTGGCAGTGTGTCGTCGATGAGAGCGAAGCAAAAACCGAGGTTTGCGGACCGGATACGGGTTCCCGATGGACTTGCGGGGCGCAGAGACGCGGGGACTGGCGGGGGACGGGAGTGCATCGGGACGTTGACTGTCTGGGTTCTGCTTGCGTTATCTGCAGTTGCCCTTTCGTACGATGCACCGTAACCCTCCTTCCACCCCCACGCCAGTCGGGGCCATCAGACTATCGCAGCCCCCTTAGCTATTCTAGAATTTGCTTGTGACCTGAAATAGAACAATAAAAGAATTTAAATGACATCTAATTTCACGTCTTAGTTTTATTTCAATTAAATTTCGTGTAAATCGTACATATTATATTGCTATTAATACGTATGAAAAATGGAATTTTAAACTCATACCTAAGTTTCTGTAAATAAATTTTACGAAAAGAACAATGACTCCCTAGTCCACGCAACACTGGCGGAAGATATAATTTTAAGTGGGTTATTTATCAAACCCTAAAATATATTATAACTGACGGCAAAAGTATATTAGAGCTAATTGGTATTAAGAATTGAACTGTAAGAATAGAGTTTGACAGATTAATTAAAGTTTATAAAAATGACTGAAATGAAACCCGTTGAATATCCATCCTTATGTCATTTGGTTGAATTTGAATGCTACATGATTGTCACGATATCTTGTATAGAAATCGATGCGAGTAACGGACGTGTATGATAATGATAACTCGGAAGCTCGGAACTTATTATAGCTGGCAAACCTTGAACTCCAAGAGTAGGGACCTCGTTCTCTCTACACATCTAATTGCTTAACATTATGTTGCTGTTAGAATTACACCAAATACCCAATTTAAAAAATAATCTTTGTCACTAGATATAATTTTGTGATAAAAGTATCCCTAATGTAGAACTAGGTAAATAAAAAGTACGATTAGGTTAAAACATAAATAACAAATACATAATTATGTCTAATACATATCATTGTTATTTATATAGGTTTTGATTATTACGAATAGAATACCGATAATACTTCATTATACAGTAGCGCTTTGATTGGTCGTATGAATTACGAAATAAAAAATAGATAGGTAGGTACTAAATATATGTTGTATAACTGTGTTTCAGATTTAACATTAAAATTTTTTCGGTGTTTGGCTTGGCACAATAAATTGCCATGAAAATTAAGTACTTAAATAAGTCATATTAAGTTTATGAAACAAATTCTAACATTTAAAAATAAACGTAAAAGGTCAAAATGTAGATGAGTGTTTAATTAATGTAAACTAGATAAATTGAGATAAAAAATATTACATTTACGTACGTTATCACTAAAAATTATTTTTATTTCATCACGGATTATTTATATCTATCTGTTATTGAAGATCATAACGGATGTGAGATCAACTTCAATAAGAAAATTCTTTGTCTATTCGTATATTCACTGTACAATTTCAAAAGAGGATATCGAACAAAGCTAGATTTTCTTAACATGCTAAATTGTGTTACATTATATTAATCGCCATTAAATCAACCATTTCACTAGTTTTCTGTATTATAAATTAAACTCGCGAGTCGTAAGACGGAGCTATTCATTTTGGGCATTTCGACCTTGGGCCGCGCGTCCTCGACTGGTGTCAACGACAGGAGCTTGACGCGGGCTGAAACCCCCGCTCTCCCTTTCTCCCTTAACAGGCAAACGAAAATGAGCATGATTATTTGATCCACATTACCGTAAATTTTCATTAACAATATCTTTTGGGTAAGTAAACTTTTTTTGGTAATTAATCTCAAAATCGTTGCAAGAGTATCGATTGGACAAAAATATAGACACTTAATGCTTAAGAGACATTCATATGTCCTTAATAATAAATTTAGGATGATTGGATATGCGATAATAAAAATCGGCCCTGGTCTTTTAGAGTCGTGACGTAAGTGGAAAAATGTTATTCGGACCTTAATCCAGAGAGCTCCATGACTTTCTTTATTTCATTTATGCTAGGGCTTGATTTGACACGCCTAACTTTTTACTATACTTGACTATTCCCATGATTGTCACGTTGATATTTTGATTGGAAATCTGAGCACCCTGCTAACGTTAAGTATATTTCAATCATAGCCCATTGGATTACAAATACGTCGTCTGCATTGGACAGATTACTGTTTAATCGGAACACTCCTAACCAAAAATTAAATCTTAAATATCTGTAAGAGGCGGTTTCCTCCTGTTTTATTTAACCATTTTCTACCATTGCGGTTTGCTTCTGAACAACGATTCGATTTCCTTGACAATGTTCAAGATCTAAGTCATTTTAGTTCAATATCGAGCTCAATTTCCTATATTCGTTTCTTATTTATTCAACCGCACGACATTTTTAATACTTCCTTTTTTATAAATTTAAGAAGTTCTTTTATCGATAATACCATCTCTTGTGTAACGCTTGTTATTTATATGTATGTTGCAATATAGGTTAATAGTGTTACGGTGTGTTATAAGGAATATGTTATTTTACTTTATTAAGTTAAAACAAACGACCTATATACAAAACTAATAACAGAAGGCTTGGACTTATATTATGAAAAGGGTGGTTAATTTAACGACAAGTATCATATAGATATACTAATAAATATTGACATTAAACAATCAACTACCTCGTAACTAAATAATTGCACAAGTTAGCAAGCCAATCTTATGTTTCTTTTACCCATGGCTACAATACCTATATATTTAATTGTCAGGCACTGACGTCATATACAATTACAATGTTTTTTGTATTTCTACTAGCATATTAAGCAGAGCATAATTATGGAGGTTAGTAACACAGCATAGTGACACTAGGTTAATACACATTTTAAGAGCTATTAATTGTAAAAGTAATGACTTACCTGCTATCCATAATGGTTTATATATTCAGTTGTTGTATTAAGAAAAGAAGTTACGGGGTGAGGAGTGCGGAGCGGGGGCGAGGAGATTCCGAGGGCGACGACTGGCACCTAAAGTCCGACATTGAGTTACCCTTGCAAGGGCATTCCACTACTGCAGTCTTCAAGGCCTGTAGAGTCGAAACACTCGCGAACTATATTCACAAACCAACCAAATACTCGTACAACAGAGCATTGAACTATTGAACATATGAGTGGCTGTATTTAATTCACTAAACCCAAGTTAAACTTTGCATCTAGGGTACAAGATTCATCTAATTTTCGCATTATTGAAAATATACAATATTTACCAAATATATATGTAGAACATTTTTTTCACCACTACACATTTTCGCGTGATAAGCTTTGATAAGCTTTTTACGGTAGCAATAAAGCTGACTTTCAATTGAGCGTAATAAGTACACGCACAAATATATACAAGGAACACAAAAGTAAAAATATATATTGATTTAGGTACTTGTTACCCTTATTACAAAGCCCTGCACGTTCAAGGACGACAAGTCAGTAGATGGTTATCGTTAATTGTAGAAAATGTTGCGATTGTTTTAAAGATATTTTATTTTAATTGAATCAAGTTCAAGGTTAATTAAAGTTTTTCTGGTACTGTTTCATGTAGTTTGTACAATGATATACATACTTTGATTTCATATCGTATCGTAAATTATGTGGACCTGTCTCGGCATGAAGTGTTATAATCATGTCATTTTCGTATCCACTGGGTATCACAGTCGGCTCATCAGAACCCTAGAAGCATACGATACTTATTCAGGTCTGTCAATAAATGCAAATACTTACGTGTATTTTCACAGCCGGAAAGATAGGAACATATTTATATCGATCTTTCTCAATAATTGTGGTATATTCTTTCTGGTCGTTACACTCTTGCCAGAGTGGTCGTGGTTGTCAGTTCAGGTCTGGAGGCTCGTTTAACGTTCCGGCGCCACTAATGGCGTGCAGATGCTCTTTCAGTGCAGTCATAGAATGACCCCTCAACGGCCGATTTTGTTTAATCAGCCCAGCGCATAGGGAAGTAACCGTGACTTCTCTTGCTAATTCTGGTATGTAAGATAAGGTAATTTACTTCAAGTAATAAATTATTTTGCTTAAAGTAATAAGTTGTTCATATTCTAGAGTATTAGCTCTACAGTAGTATCTTGGGACATTTCGCACAACGTCATCTGGTCCTCAATTGAGCAGAGCCTGTACTATGGTGACCTGGTAAAAAATTAATTACATTACATAAATATCTAAAAGCATACATGTATACTCATTATACAGTAATACGGAATTAGTTGTTCTGGGTGAGGAAACCCAGACCTGGTGAGACCCCTGGCTTGATGAAATTTTGTACATATCTATTATTTGATCCAACTTAAAAGATAGGTTAGTTTTTATAAAATAAATAATAAATGTCAATTGTCAATAAATTTTTTACATAAAATAAATTTCTGAACGCACGATATTTGACATGTATAACCACGGCAACGCGTAGTCAGGTCCACTAGTATTGTTATAGATAAGTAAAAGATTGAACTTTCCAATAATTATTATTAAGTTGTCGCAATCAATAGGTATATTATTTTAGAATGTTAAAAAAAGAAATATGCAATAAATATTGTAATACCGTTGATTATCAGCAAAACAAACAATTCAGTTTGAATACAACAATCTATGGTAGAACAATTGTTTGTGTAGGGCGTGTTGAGACAAACTCATGAGTCACGTCGAACATCTACGCAACTTTGCATATTTTTACACGTGTAGTTTTGTGTGGTGGAGCGCTGCCGCTGTTAAACTGAAGGTCGTAAGATAAGAAATCAGTTGTTTTAATTCAAATGCTGTATAAAATTGCTTCTGAACTCGACGTGCAATAAAATATGAACCGCATTACCACATAACTCTTATATTCGTATATAACCTATGTACATCAAAAA
Source organism: Aspitha aspitha aspitha (assembly GCA_018246895.1). Lineage (NCBI taxonomy): Eukaryota > Metazoa > Arthropoda > Insecta > Lepidoptera > Hesperiidae > Aspitha > Aspitha aspitha. The sequence continues at coordinate 16,078 of DWGJ01000652.1, read as the reverse complement.
CATTTTATAAAAAAAGTTAAAAAAGTGACAAAACAGTTTAAAAAATTATCAGTAAAAGCCCACATTCGCTCTTAAATACACAACAGCTAGATAATATTTTTTTACTTTATGTCGTGGTAAATGTGGTCATGTGAAAAGACATGCATAAAGGAAATAATTTACATGAAGTAAATATCAAGGAAGGATGTAGATCAACTCATATTAACTCATGGACACGGCTTCCAGAACATCCAGGTAGCTTGAACCTAGAACCTTCCACTGGCGGACGTTTGTACACACACGTGGGTGTGTTTAGGGGAACATTTGTATTCCTGCTTTTATTGCCGTTTAGTGTCATTTTAAATTCAATCGTCGACATAAACGAAAACATTTTAATCTCCCTATAAATGAGTCCCCCCTAAGTATTAGTCTAGTAAACTAAGTGTAATGTCACGGTAGGTACTACTGATGAGCTAAAACAAGAATCAACAGATATCTAATTATAACTTAATTAAGCACTTATTTCTAGATGTTCTATTTACAGTATGCTTATTATTAAAGTTCCAATTAGCTTACAGCTTTAAGTTTGTACGACAGCCAATATTTGATACAAAGGTTGTTTATAAATCTCTTATATATATAAAAATCCCATGTCACGATGTTCGTTTTCGCTAATCTCGGAAACCACTGAACCAATTTCAATGAAATTTTGTACATAGCTATTATTTGATCCAACTTAAAAGATAGGATAGTTTTAATGAGATAAATAATAAATGTCAATTGTCAATAAATTTGTACATAAAATCAATTTCTGAACGCACGATATTTGTCATATATGATTTGACATAATGTAAGCAGGGTAATGCGAGGTCAGGTCCACTAGTATTGTTATAAAATTACAAATAAAAGTATTTTCTGAAAGATAGTAAATCTATAATAAATGGTTAATCGGCGAATAGATGTCAAACACTTGTTATGTAAACTAGCTGCGCCAGCGGACTCACCAGCGTGGTATACTGTTTATTAGTTACAAAGTTACCTAAGTTACTAAGTTACTCAATTAGCTTAGTAGCCTAAGTTATCAGCTATCTGGCAGTGAAAGTCTCATCAAAATCAACCACGTCGGAGATTAGTCTGAATAAACAGACGGACAGGCAAAATATATTTTTGAGAATTGGCTTGTTGTTGTAACTACTGATTTTGGATTGACTGTTACTCTGACTGTTATTTTAACTTTACAAACGGACACTTCAATTTTATAATACAACATACGTACTCGTATTATACGATAATATGCAATTTACTATCATCAATCAATCGTTTTCACGAAGCATTTTATGAACTTACGAACATTGTTCAAAATTCCAATAGCAAATATTATATATCTTCTTATCAATTATAGGTATTTTTTCACCTAGGTATAGGGTTTTTTTTATCAAGTGTAGAAGCACGAAAAAACATTATAACAAAAAAATTTCAAATTTAGTATTAGATATTTCCTTATGTTCAAAAATTGTTCTTTTAATGCAACAATAGAACAATCACGTTACAATAGGTTAATACGAGATAACGATTACGTCCCTGACCCACGCACTGTGGAGCGCGTTGCCATGGTCACGGCCGATCGATGTAGCGCCAGATGCACCCGCAACTGTAGCGTTGGATCTTCTGCCCTTTCAGGACTCAGGCGCTTTTTCTGTTTGTAGCCATTTTAATTTTTGCTACACATTTACTACACGTTCTTCATTCGCTTTGATTCTTGAAGTGGTTTATTTATTTCAATAAATGGTTCAACATTCATGGACAAATTTAGTGGAAAGAAAAGGTGGAAATTTATTGTACTCGTAAAAAAACTTTTATATTTAACTAGAATCATTACATTTACTTATCATTTTTGAACATTAAAAATAACACTTGACAGTAAATAAAACCAAATTAGAGGCAATAAGGTTAGGCCTTAATTGCGATTAAGTTATATTTAACAGAATGAAAATTGATTATTGTTTTATATAGGTTTTTAGTGTTTAATGTAAGATACTCTGAAACTATCGCCGATATGAGAGATCTCGCATTATTTTGCATTAAAAGACAACTGAGCAACTCTGATATATATATTTTTTTATTAATTTGATTTATTATTAATAAAGGACTTTGTCGCTGAGCGACCATATCGTCCCGTAAGACACGACAAACAAATAACAGAAAAAAAATAATAAGACAAAGAAATTAAGTTAACTTTTACATAAAACCAAGTGGGCTAAGTCAACCAGCAGTAACTCTGAGATATGGCATTCATATCCAAAATTTATCAAATGAAGTTCTTTTCACTCAATAATCACAAATGTTTGCAGAAAAAAAATACAAAATGATTGTTAATTTGTTATAAACAACAAATAACCACAAAATTTTGTACACTGCCTACGTATGCACGAAATGGACAAATAGCCATAGAAATGAATGAAATTTGTAAGTACAATTACATATACGAGTATGTATATTCAAATATATTTCAAAATTAATGTTTACTCATAGGACAACACTTAGTCGAACAAACATCATGGTACGGTTTTTGACGTATTTGACATATACATATAATTTAACATAAATATGTAACCACAGCAACGCGTGACCAAGTCTACTAGTATGAATATACATACCTATAATTCTAGGAATAGGAATGTTATTTTAATAACTTTAGTCCAATTACTGTATTTTGAGTAGTTTCAGGATTGCGATAGTCGGTTCTACATAGAATAAGCGTGGACCTGCATCTACACCCTTCCGACCGAAATACAAATTGTTTTAATGACAACGTCTTGTTAGAAACAGGTGTAGCGATGACACTTCCCCGGGCGAAAAACAACAAATATAGTAAAACGCGAGCGATGTAAGTGGTAAATAAACATTAAATTATCTACTGATATAACTTTACGGTCAATGTTATTATTAAATTTCGTGTGTCCATTCTTACACAAATTTAATCCCTTTACTGTACCTCGTAAGTAGCAACTTCTACAAAATCATGAATATAAGAAAAACCGTGACAAAAATGTAATGAATTCGGCATACGCTTGCACCCACATTTATGAAAACGTCGTCATGTCCTTTTCAGTATGAAATAGTTTTAGGACCAGAAAAGGGTTGTGTGATGCACGAACCTTCATTACCAGGGTAACAGAGAGCGCGAGGCGGTCGACCGTTCGCGATGCCCCTGCGACGTCACAGTGCGCACCGACGTTGCATCGGGTCATTGCACAGCGGCGGTGAACATGCATTCAATGACGGACTGTCATTGATAAATTTAAAAGTGAACAATGGCTCGATTAAAATTATCAATGCCATGTATTATGAGATCTTACTATCTATCGTTAATAATAAAATATCTCCTTTATTTATTTATTTATTTATAAGAAAAGACTAATGTTTTTTGTTATGAACCACGTAGTAAACTGATACATTTTATAGTAGGTAGATTATCGTGCTTAGAATAACAAGTCAATATTTTACGATGTATTATTGTTTCGAGATACTTTTCTTACAAAATACAAAGCGACTTCGCTATACAAGCGTAAATCACTCAATAGACATAATTTCTGCATAATGCTCACTGCAACTCGTTCACTACATATGCATTGGGCAAATAGTGTACTTATACATTCACCAACACATGTAATGCAACCAATGGAAAATGACGACTATAAATAAGCATGCAGCACCACGTCACTATCGTATTGAATACTGAATACTACACATGAACAAAGTATGCCTGTCCCTTTTTCGCTTATTCGAAATACTAGCGCTGTCGAATTGCATACGAGTGCATCTCGACATTTTCTTACCGCGTGCAGTAATCTCCTGATCGGTTCAGCTACCCTGGTAAATTGTAGTGAAACTTACAGTTTGCGGTAACATACGTTAGTAATCAATTATCCTGTTGCACTCGTAATATTAAGAATTCTGGCATTTTTTTAAATGTAGCAGCTGGCCGCTTCTCACAATCTCGATGAAAAGGATTATTTTAATTTTCACTTTACTACATAGTATTAGCACTTCTACATGTACTTTACTATAAGTAATTAAATGTTTGTAATTTTTTGCAGTTGTTCTATTATGTATTACGAAATAATGTATGTAGATCAATTGATTGATTACATTACGTAAATAATGTGTTAGTTTTTGATCAGTGGAATATGATATTATTTAAAGCTACTTTATACTCGCAAATTACGAAATAAATAAGTCGTTTTCTTTGTTCATTATCCATTAATTGATAGCAAAGCAAGGTCATTTAATATATTTGCTAACTCACACATATGTCATTACTTCTGTTATTTTTAGGTATCAATTGTTATGAATATATAGAATTTGCTTATTTGCTAAAAGTTTTTTATTTACTTTGTTGCCTTTCACATTTTGTTTTTAATTTATTAAAAACGAAAACAATGGAGGTTTAAAATTAAAATAAAGTATGTATGGTAGCGCGCGTGGGGTTCGCGGGCTTTCGGTCGAGAATGCACGTGGGTGCAACCAAGTACCAGGTTGTTATAAACAACGCGAGCTCGACCTGCGCATTGCCTATACAGACGCATGAAACGCGGTACTCAATACAAGTGTGAGTATAAACAGAGTGATTATATTTAAAACGTAAATTTCATTAACTCTTGACGTTAGTCGCGCACTGGATAAACGGATAATGTTTCATAATGATTATTATATCTGCCGTTTGTTTTTGAAATTTATTTCCTACACATATTAGTCAAAATTATATAGATACATATGTTACGATTCCCATTACCACATAACTTTAAGAAAACATAATTAGTGTTAGGTTTAAATTTCATTTTCCCACTCCACGATCTGAGTTAAAATGCTGGCACGCACCTTTGACTTAATTTATAACATAACTTTAAAATATGATTCGCTATACCAATGAAGAAGAACATCGTGAGGAAACCTGCACACTTTAGAGTATGTTATAAAGTATAATATGTTTTCTGAGATATGTGAAATCAGCCACTCCGCACTAAACCCGCGGGGTAATCGTCGGCCTTATATGTAGTTTCTCATTATGAGAGTAGATCCGTGTCCAGCAGTAAACCAATAAAAGAGTAGAGATAATTATTTTAATACAGTAACATTTTCTTTATAGGCAATAGAACGAACAACTTATGTACAGTCTAATAGTAAATTAGTACCTATGGCGAGATAATACAAAAGAGTTACGAATGTACAATTACCATACTTACAATTATGAGTGCACTAAAGCGAAAAACAGGTGTTAATAACAAACATAATTAAGGTAACTAAATACCGAGTGAATGTTCTATTATTTAATTTATAGATCAATAAAAGATAAATACATAATTTTTTACAGTCATTGTAATGTATTTACAGTGGCTGAAAGTCCATTAAAAGTGCAATCTTCGATCTGCATTCCGCTGCGACAGCGCTGAAAGCAGGTATTGCTCTCGCTTTTACTCTATTACCTGTTGGCGGTGGAGCTAGTATGAGTATGTAGGTGTGTGTTACACGCAATAGGTATTGCTTTCTAAGCAGTGAAGGTGAGGTGCATGCTAGCGCTAGTTCAAGTTTAGTACCGCGAGTATAGGTGCACGGGCGCTGCAATAATTGCACAGATCGTTGTACATCTAACTCCATACAGGGCAACGAACGCACGCAGCTGCCCGGGAAATAGATCCCGTCTTGACTATTTCAGAACACAGCTTAGATACCAGTCCCTTGCATTGCTTGCGTTGCACCCAACCTGTAACGTGAGAACGCAACAAATTATGGCGCTGGGAACGATAACATAAATTGCAATATTCCCCGTCTTTTCCTACGGGACGTTACTTAGTATGTTATTATATTGAAGCAGGTTTTTTTACACACCTTTCATTCTAAGTTTCAGATTTTTGGTATTACAGTATTATTTGGTTTACAGATGATTGGTATTAAACAAGTTGCAGCTGAATCTCTTCTCAGTATCTTCAGTTATGTGTGTATGTACATACACATGTGTATGTGGTGTTGCATGTGTGTTGTTTTCTTTACACTAGTTCTTTACGCTACTATAATCATAAGGGAATAAATTTTGTGTATTTCCACTTTGTGATGTTCTTAAGTTTGCAGGTTAATCTTATAAATGTATCTTACAAAATATCAAATATACTAGAAAATCATCATCAGCAATATTGTATAAAGTCATAATATTACTTTTATTTAAACATATTTATATTGTCCTTATAATTTCGCGTTTAAAAACATACAGACCGACAGACTAACACAATCGGGGTCCCTGTTGTACTTTATTATTTACATTACAAGAATCACTATGAGACCATGATCCGGGTATTCAGTGTAATAAATAATATTGAATTCGAAATCGCTTAAGTTTCAAAATGTCAGGGGCGCCGTATCGGTGTATCGTGGTCTCCCGGCCCACTTAGTGCGCGAAGTTCACCGGGGCATTGCACTTTATATGAGAATCAAATGCGCGCGAGCACTCGATGCGAAAGTGATTCACGTCATCGCCTATGTGCGCTCTCTATATGCAGATAGTGCATTTGGCACTAGGTTTCTACGCGAAATGAGTGAAACAGTTAGTCGTATATTTAAATCATTCTAGTTATATGACGTAATCTAATGTTTTACAAACAGTTCTTATATTAATTAAAAAAAAAAAAAAATATTTCCACCATTTTATTCATAGGAATTGTTATTTTTATTTTATTTGGACAATCTCAATACATACGTTAAAATAACAATAATACTATGGTTTGATACAATATTACTTCTATTGATTTCTTGGATATGATATTTTCATGAATGTTACAATCATCTTTTAACGATAATAATACTCTTGTCCTGTACGTTACTGTGCGCTATTAACATTTTATTTTAAATTTCAAAGCATAGAAAAAAGGACGTTTTAGAAGCTCATTTCTACACGTACCACATAGTGGCTAACTAGTAACTAGATATAAAAGAGTCTTGAACCCGAGCCGGGAATGCTGGTAATAGAAAAAAAAACGCAATGTTAGAAGCATCTAAGTCGGGTGCACTGGCCGCGCAGTGCCAGTGACCTGCAAGCGGCGTGCGCCCGCGCACCGTAGCGCGGCTACGGCTTGCTACGAACTGTGCCAGGGAACACGGAAAGCTGTTTCTTGCTGGGATAGCTCGCACACTCCGTGACTTTTCCTTTCCTGAAGAAATGATTTAAATTTCAATATTCGTCACTTTTATAATATGTTCACGATGAATACTCTATTAACATATACATTTATTTATAATTGCTATAACGTAAGATTCTCTATGTTTGCAATATGTCTACATATTATACAGATCTGCGATAATAAGTTATATATAATCTGGAAATCATAATATTTCAAATTCAAGCTTGTTCGATACGTCTTTGTGAACAATACGTCAATTACAAATTCATAGTCACTTGTAACGTTGAATGTATGTGGTTTTTGTAAGAATTGTAAAATTGAATGTAGGCGAAGCAAGGCAGGTTTGTTAGGACGCTCCATGCTTTTTGCCTACCCCGTTAGTGACTTGGCGTGATTTTATGTATGTAGTCACTTGTAACATTTTGCCCATTTATGTAGCATCACTGGAGATACTGAAAAAATACGTTATTTATTTCCGGAATTCTTTTCATTCCTCCCTTCGGTTGAGTCATATGTCAATAATGGAACTGATGTCTGTTGGCTAATGAATTTTCTGTCTTATTTTTGGAAGAGCCCATGACGTGTCTGCTGGATCGATAGCGGAAAACCCTCTCGAATGGCTGAAATTACCGTGACTCATTGCGCCGTACTGTTGAGTTGAACAGATCCGTTTGTTACTCCATTATTGTTACTTATAAGACATTTTTGCTAAGTTGTAATAATTGTATAATTTTAATATTAATTCGAAAACATTAGGTAATCATTCGAGCATAACTACTCTAACAATTATTCCCTTTATCGACTTTATTTTCAAATCAATAGTATTATATCCAAAATGACTGTTTAACCTTTTTTAAAACACTTCCTGGTATTTATCGCTGAATTCATAATGATATGCTGTATACACTGCGTGTCAAGTGTCTCACAAGAAATTATTCCCCTCGAGTCCCGTGGTAATAAATATGTGAACCGATTCAAATGATATCGATTTACAATGCAGTGACCGGAGGGCAAGGAGGGCGAAGTCATCACTCGGCCCCGCCACGCTATATGAAATATTCTAAATCGCCTCAAACAGTTACATACCAATTTTGCATTGAAAAAATAAGTTCGACTGAGTAAATACATTGACCCTGTATATTTACGAACATATGTACGTCGTTTTATTCTGAAGATTGTTGCTTTTACACGAGAATAAAATTAAAACATGTAACAAAACTATAAATATATACATACATACAGACATATCGTCACGCCAGGTCCCTAACGGGGAAGGCAGAAAGCATAATAAATAAAATATAAATGCTTACATTATACCACAAATTTATTCGAAAATTTTATATTTAGAGCTTTATTATACGAAAATATAAAGTGGCAATTCTTACACTGGTAAATTTAATAACAAATAGTAATTGATATGGTAAACTTCAGTCAAATTATAGAGTAAGGTGTTGTTATAAATTTATTTACACGATGCTGTAAAATTACGAAAATTACGTAGTTATTCAGTATATCAATAATATTAGTACTTATAAATTTGTTTACCGGAAAATGTATAGTACTGACTGTTGAATAATAGGTACTTAATTTAGGGGTCCTGCAACACCCAGTTAAGAGTTCCATAATACACCAAAGCATAGTGCTTTTCACGAATGTGGTACCTACGAGTACATTAAATTATGGATTTCTTACCTTAATTATGGGATATCTGTGTTCGCTTCAAAACTTTGCAAACATCTCCTGTTTGAAAAGTTTTTAACGCCAAGTTTAACTTTTTTTTACCTAATAGTAATACCCCGATGTGTATCAGTCAGTCAGTCAGGTCTTAATTGTGATAAACTTAAAACAACAAAACCTATCAATTTTCACCTCATTTCTTAATATAATCTGTAGCAGTAGCTGTAATTTCAATTTTTTTGCCCTTGCATGCGCAAGAAATCACATAGCCATTTTTTGTGAATCACAAATTGTGATATCGTACTAAACTATGATAGCTGCATCTTCTAAGGAACATGTACTTCCTTGCAATCAAGTTGATTTAGCTTTTGTTTTATCACTAGAAAGGTTTTCTGGGCTTCATTGGTAAATTATGAAATATATTTGCTGTGTTAACGCTGTCGAACGGCTAGCTTAATTCTCATAATAATCCTACGTAGTTTTTGTGACATTGTCACAGACAATAGAGATCTACGTATATGAATAAACAATCGTGCTGTCAACTCAAGAGTGCCTTCTGTAGTGAAGCACGTGTATGATTACGACCACTAACAATCAAGATGTTCGACGTAGTCGCAGTAAGATAATGACGTACCCTTAAATTAAATGGAATTTTTGACAGATATTCAGGAGCATAAGATCCTTTCGCGAACAGCTCCACAAATGACGGCCTATTCGCTGATTTGTATAACAGCAAAAAGGTGAGAATGTAAGTGGATCAGTGAGGAGGTAGCTAATGGAGTGATGTGGATAATAATTCAGATTCAGTGAGAGCGGGCGCGGGCAGTTTTTGCTGCTGGTTGGCTCCGCATACAGATGCGACCCGCGGCCGACGACCTGCCCCGGCGTTTGACCTCGCGTGCTCGCTGCAAGCGCACCGCGCCGCTTCGCAGCTTCCACTGACTTAGATTTTCATTTAATAGAAAACGAAACACACGAAGAATATTTAGAGAATAAGTTGAGAATAATTCGCAATTAATATTTTTTCAATGTAAGGGCTTATATTTATTAATTAATATTTTTTTTAATTTAGGGCTTAAGTGATCATCGAAGTAAATTTTCTAATTAGTATTTTTTGCCGTATATACATACTAACGTTTTGTAATTATGCGTACAGGAAAGGTTTATTTTAATATATTTTATTTATAGTTAGATAGTTATACGAATAAAATCGAAAGTCGAAACAATCCTTACTAAGGACTGGCCTTGTGGTCGCGTGTTTAGAAATCCTGACTGCAAATCCAGAGATTGCAGGTTCTATTCCCAGGCCAAACATTTCATTGATGAGCCCATTTGTTTGTCCAATACATGTACAAAATTGATTGGTTTGAGTTCATATAAATGAGTTCATATAATTTTCTTTTTTTAGAACTATCTAATTAAAGCTTGTTTTCAAAAAGGTTTTTTTTTACCATTAATTTATTATACCAATAGACTGTATGAACATAAGCACAAACATCGTATACAAGTAATAGATGTTACCTGTATCTATGAAAGCATATACTTACGTCTACAGAAAATAGAAAAAATAGAAATATAGAAAAAATAATCAACTTACTATAAAAGATGAATGTTCATTCATAAAAGGATATCAAATACGTTATGTTCAGTTAAAATAAACGTCAATTTATAATTTTGCTAAAATTACGATAAATGTATTGTATATAAACGCATGTTTCAAGGTGTAAGGTAGGTATATAGGTAACCGGACAGGGGAACTGCAATGGTAAATTATTCTGATATTTAGTCTAGAGTGGTGTATAGCCTGTAAGATTACGTAGTTGGTGTATTAGGAATAACATACTCCTCTACAAAATGTTCACTTAGCAATGAAATGTACCAGGGGCACAGCATTCGCAAGAGAGTCATCGCCAGAGGCCAAGGCCCGCTCGGTCAGGGACGTTCTATCTCAATTACAAATATTGTGTTGTACATCCGCTTAATACAAGGATTATAACATTAATTTAACCGCCATGAACACGCTTTTCATTCATTCTCGTAACGTGCTTATGATGTTGTACCATATAGTCATAGAACAAAAAATATTAGCTGTCTTAATTTAGGGTACTAGGAATTCAAAAATAGAAAACAGTATCTATAATCTGACATTGATTCTACATTTTTGTTTCGGATAACAAAACATTCCAGTAAAACTCTCGAGACAAAGTGGCTTTTATAATCGCAGGTAGCGCAACGGAAGTTGCGTTTCCTTGTTGGCGTCTTTAAAGGGTTTTGTGATTGCGAGTGAAACTAGACCCGCTGAAACAGACGGTATTGTGAACTATAATCACACTGTGTGTAATGCATGTTTGTGTGTGCGCTGGGTAACACGCCGGTGCGGAAACGAGGTGCGTCGGGCTTCTCCCGTCTGGCCCCATACCCCTGCCCACCCTGTCTGCAAATCTCCTCGCCCCCTTTGCACCCTGCCCCCTGCCGTAATTCACTCTCACTAACCCACTGCAGCACAGTCAATCATGCATATCGCACGGCCTGTCTAATTCAAGGCAAAGGCGACGTGGTACGCACAAGTCGCGCTTGCTATTTGAATTCTTTGCACCTTTATTAATAAATAGACTAAAGAGGCCATTTTGTGCATCGCTAGTATTTAACTATCAATTAATACGAGGATGTATATTATTATTTAGGAACTCAATTCATTCATTTACAATTTAACATTAATCACATCTAATACAAGACTAATTTGCTTCGTGGGTTTTATTGAGTTTTTCGAGAATAGGTACTCGATAAGATATAGGATAGGTAGGTATGTCAAAATAATTGATTAGCCAGTAAATATTTCGTAAAGTCGAAAAGTCAAATAATGAACTTAAACATCAAGTACAAGGCAAATCTAAGTGCAGTAAAATAATAGCGCCGTTGATTTTACGTATAAGTTTTCCTTATTTTAATAACAATAAAGGAAACACGTAGTGAACGTACTACAGACATAAAAATATAAAACGTGGAAATCCTCTTCAATTTTAACTGAAACGCCGTACAAGTATTCTTCCAGGGGTTTTTGTACGCAACACACACTACATCAGTTAAAAGCGTCGATGCATTCTGTTTTTATGTATAATGTGTGCAAGTCGTCGGTGAAAGCGCCAGGGTAGCGGGTAGGCGCGGGGTGCGGGGCGCGACAGGGGAAGTGCCCCCATGTCTAGACTGGGTCGGTAGTTTTCCGGGATTCAGTCGGCTTTGACTGCAGTCTGTTCACCCACTCATTGCGCTCTACCTTCAAATGTATACCTACGTACGTACGACCGTCTGAGGGCCCTCGTCGCATCAGACGCAGTTTTTGTATTACTTTTCTTTATGTAGACGGCTAGTAGGGTGGAGGAATGAATGCTCTTGTCTGCAGGGATCCTTTAGAGCGATGGAAGAGCAAAGAGTGAAAAGAATAGGAAGGAGGTAATTACACAGTTGAAGTAAACAATGTCAGGGACACGCGTGTACATCTGTTATCCCAAGTACTTATTTGTTATTTTAATTACAAGAGGATCTATAAGGGTTGCCTCGCATTAGATGTGAGACTGCAATGATTTTGTATGTTACAAAATGTGAATTTCTATTGACGATGCTATGACAATAGTGTTATATATATGTATGTATAAAGTGTAGTATCAGTATACTACATACTTAGTATATCTGCATCATTTTCGTTGCAAAAGAGTATCATATTACAGTGGAAACGTAATTTTATAGGGAACTTTTTAACTTGTTTTCGTAATTTTCATACACTGAATAGAATTTTTTAAATCAAGTAAAGTAAGTTGGCTATGGAACTGAAGTATCTTGTTCCATGTTTAACAATTCGTTGAGGGCTCTAAATAGAAACGTCGCTTCCACTAGAAACAATAGGCAGTTTCCTTCTAATAAGCTTTTGTGATACCGACTATCGATTGTCTAAGCATTCCGTGTAAATGAAAACTTTGTTATACTAACACCATCCATATTACAGGGAATTTAGTGAATTATTCATAACTTATTTACCTACGAATATGCTACGATTCAACAGGAAAGAATCATGTTAGCTGTGCGACTTAACGCGGTTAATAGTTTCGATAGTTTTTACTCAAATCTTACTTTGATCTTTAATTAAAGTGCATCCATCTCATACAAACATAACATGTATAATGCATGCACATAAGTCTTCAAATGTGGAGTTAAATTCCACCTAATTACTAATTTACAATATATTTCAGAAAACCCAATCCAAATTAATCTAATTATGGGTGTTTCTAGTTTAAACCTATCTTTTTTATGTTGAGAAGTATACTCTGATACTTGACAGTATTTCATTCTCTATAAGGTACGATATAAGACGTCGTTAATGCGATCTCGTACAATTTATTAATTAAATAGTTCAGTAATGAACTGAAATTATTACATGTAGACTACAGCATCTTTGCTTGAAAACAGAACAACACGAAAAATTTTCCTATCTACCTGAACTAAGAGTTAGGAGAGCAATGTACCAAATTCAAATTCAAATTCAAATTCTTTTATTCATTATAAGGTATATACATACACTGAATGAAGGTTTTAGTCATCGTACTTTGGCTTTGTGCGCCCCTCAGGCCATAGTAGACCGGGAGAAAAAAGCCGGCGAAAAAAAACTCCCAGCACTCTTTTAAATAACAAAAAGTGCTCGCGTGGAAAGCAGTGCGTCACAAAGTTTTTCCCGCCTAAATACCGACCCCGAAAGAATTCTAAGATACAAAGTCCTACTAATTCTCGTTATTCCCGTGTAAATCCCGATCCCACGGAAACTCCGGGATAAAAGGTAGCCTATGTGTTATTCTGGGTCTTCAGCTAGCTACATACCAAATTTCATCCCAATCAGTTCAGTAGTAATTGCGTGAAAGAGTAACAATCATCCATATATAATCACACACTTTGGCATTTATAATATAAGTAGGATTGATCTCTCTCGTGCCTAGTCCATTCTCGCAACTTATTATTTTCATAGCAAACAATTCAAAATTGAAAATGGAACACTTCGTCGGAAACACAGGTTAGGTGGGTACTAGACACATATATTTACAGATAATTTTCGATGCGTTTAGTAAATATTTTCTAATAATTATTACAGTCGAATTACCTAACACGATTGCGTCAGAAATAAGGAAATAACAGTAGTTCATAAGTAAAAGGACGTACAAATCTATACGTGTTAATTTCATTTTATTCAGTATTTGTCTTAGAGGCGATTTAAGTACCTTATTGAAGCTAATGAAAGATTCTTTAAGCACCAGTTCCTTCTCTCGGAGTTCACGCCACTTAGTGTCCATGATGGCCCTGTTGACACTTTCCTCTTGTCTCTTGGCCGCGAGCTTTTCATCCGCATCCATAAGGTCGCGCCGCGCTTGCTCCATTAGTACCTGGGGCGTGGGGCGCGCCACATCCCACACCGGATATTTCCTGTGAAATTAGTTTCATAGATGATAGAACACATTATCTAAAGAAAGTTTATCAGAGCTGATTGAAGCAGTTTTTTAACTCTTAATTGCACCCTATTGCGAAGCTTGGTATACATATATAATTAAAAAGTTTTTAATTGGATTTCCATCCTGATTGCACACTGAATTGTTATTTACTGAACTCAAAGTACTTACAGTTCGTTGTACAATAATTTGTAAAAATACGGACAAAGACAATGTGCGCAATTTAGGCTTAAGATGAATAATTATTAAATAAATGCAACTTACTTTACCATACGAGCACTTTCCATCAAGGACTTGTAATATTCGGAAGTAGATTCCACTGGAGGCCCATGGGGTATCGCTATAGGAGCTAAGTCCTTCTTAGTTTTGTTCATTTTCTTCATAATAAGTTATTACAGTAATATAGTATACGGATAACAATTTGTTATATAAAGCTACGTATAAAATAACAGATAAAAATGTAGTTGTTCCGTAAATTCTTGCGGCGATTCTGATAACTAACAAACTGTTGCTTAGCTACCTGTTTGGTCAATCCGTAATGTGGCAACACAGGATAGCCGAAGACTTAGTATAATCTGTTAATATGACAAGTATAGTATTATCTGTATAAGTGTATAATCTATGGTGCACGGCAATTGTTTCGTATTATTGTATTTGTATGACAAAAGATTGACATTGACAAGTTTGCTTTAAAACAACTGTTCTATTCTATTGACTTAAATAACTACAAATTATTATTGGGTTATTACAGCCTTCTGTTTGCCAAAAGTGACTAATAATCAATATCAATAATTATTTGTTTTGTATCTACTTATGTTAAACTTCATTGTTTAACAATAACGAACAGGTGTTGGATTTTGAGGTTGTAACAGTACACTTCTTTTAAAATACAATCAGTCAATTTTGCTATAACTGAAAATTAAATCGACGTTATTAATAAGATATCGTCATTGCCGGCAAACAGAAAATGGAGGTGAACATTTCATTTTTAACGGGGTTAGGGTGCGGTCTTTGTATGGGACTATCTCTTTTTGCATTAAGGAGATATTTAGGGCTGTGTTCGAATACAGCTAAGACAGCTACAGATACTGTAAAAGCTATAAAAAAGGTACACTTTTTTCAATTAATCCTTAGCGCTTGGAACTTATTTCGTAATGATTTCATCTGAATCTTTTTCATAACTTTTGTTTAGAAACACAATTCATATAAAATACACTCTCAAGCTATCCGTAAGTACATACGAGAACTACGAATTAGTCTGTTTGTGTATCTGCTAATCATTATTGTTTTGTAATTTATGATTTTTAAAATTACAGCTTACATCGAACAGTGAATATAAACTTGTGTTAATTGTAAGAACGGACCTCAATATGGGCAAGGGAAAGATTGCCGCGCAATGCAGTCATGCTGCAGTTGGTGCCTTCGAGAAAGCTCAGAAGAGAGACCCGGAGGGACTGAAGTGCTGGCAAATGACCGGCCAGGCGAAAATAGCACTTAAAACTGACTCGTTGGAGGAACTTAACCAAATTGTAGACAATGCAAAGAAAATGGGCCTTGTGACATCTTTGATAAGAGATGCAGGCAGGACACAGATAGCTCCCAACTCTGTCACAGTACTCGGTATAGGTCCGGCACCAAAAGATGTCATAGACAAAGTTACCGGACATTTGAAATTATTGTGAATATGTGTTAACCGATTCGTTGCGATGTCTAATTTGCAAACTTCTAACTGTGGCGTCGAACAAAAATACCGTGACACTGCTG
>DWGJ01000651.1:0-27012 GCA_018246895.1 Aspitha aspitha aspitha | reverse complement strand
TGTTTATCAGCTGTCCGGTCACCATAACACAGGCATTAAATTGCCTAATTTGGGATCAGGCAGCCGTGTGTGGAAATCTCCCCAGTTATTTATTATTTATTTATTTATATACTCTATGGGAATGTTTAATTTGAAGCCATGTCTGTGAGTTGCTCGCTCCGGCGTGGATTGATTGACGCGTATTTGTTAGCGAGTGTCTCCGGCGATGTGTCACGTCCCCGCAACGGCGTCGATGTCTCGGCGAAGTGTCGGGAGCGTTCAGTTTTTTTCTATCACACTTGTGAAGTGCTCGTACAATGAGGATGACAGAACAGACACAGTCTACGGTTTGTCACACTTGATTGTCGAGTGGTAACCGGTTTCGGTGCCGGCATTGGAAACATCGTTTGTCGTTTAGTGTACAATAAAAAGATTGAAATAAAAACACAGAATATTGATAGCCCAGTGGTTTAGATTCCAGCCTTCCATTTCGATCGTTTAAGGTTCCAATTCAGGAACACAAAACTGATTTCATAGTTACATGTATGTTTAACATGGAATGTCGGATACCATAATGACCATACCTCGTAATGTACATTCTGGTAATTTCCATAATGTCCTTAGATGTCAGAACCCTTTCAACCCACATTTGGCCAATTTGGTATACCTACTATGTCTTTAAACCTTCTCAATGTGAGACTGAATCCATATCCAGCAATGGTACGAAAAAGATTTGATAAAAAAAAGAGTGACATAATGATCCACAGACAGTCTAACGTAAGCGGAGTCACATGACTGAATAAATTGTTTTAATTTGTACGGTTTACTTATACGTAATAAAGTAAGCCGGTCTAAGCTACCCCTTTATCTAATAGTGCGCCAATTTTCAAGGAGGCCGGCCGAGACCGGAACGGCCGGTCAAAGCTTTTAATTCAGCCGCTGAGCCTCGCCGCCTGTAATTCAGCGTAAGCTCAACGCTGCGAACCACTACCTGATATAAAATCACCTTTCATTAGTTTAAACTTTAAAGCTCACTTTAATCCCATACCAGGACACGGACCTCTTAGTGGGAATTTACAATTCTACTAAATGTGATATGGAATCAAAAGAGACCCATTTTGTAACAGTAAATAAATTTATCGAAGTCAATTTAGCCCATTTATATGATTATGTACAAATGTAAGCCGTAAAAAGCATTACATGGATGATCTACCTATCTATTGTGTAGAATGTCGAAACTTGGGACATTTGAAAAAATAAAGATTGTATCATTGTTATTGTCTATACATAATTAGACCGGTGTTTACGCAAACAAATGATATTTATATCGTGTTGTCCTTATAATAATAATGAATGCGTAATGTGCGTGTATAATACACAAATTAATGGGGTAATGCGCCCACAATCGTAAACAACAATCAGCGTGACACAATATTACCATTCACATAAAACAGAGTCCCGTTACGGAACAAATTTTATGTATCTCATAATCGCGTGGCGGACACACGAAAAATGCGTTCAAGAACCGACACGAATTTAATGTAAAATTCATTAGACACGATCCGAGAGATACCGCTGCGGGATTTGACGTAAACATGTAAGGGACCTGACACACTGCTGACGACTGGCTGCATACTAAGAATTGGGCCAGTTCCTCACACGGTTATCTGATTCCATATTAGGCAATTAAATTAATGTGTAATTGGGCAGCCGATAAACGTTATTATACGTAGTATGTTTACAGCTTATATAGACATTTTTATGACACCCAACATACAAGAAACAAATGTGCTCATAATACAAACGTTTTTACTGGATGGAAATTAAACCCTCGACTTCTTGTTTAGCTGTCAGGGTCTTTAATCACACGACCAATAGTCCAGTCAAATAATAGAACGAGAAAATTGGAGTAAGTGTACGCAACAAGGCTGTGTTAATTCGATTGTGATCGAAAATGGACGTCAAGATAGTGAAGTGTGCATTTGGTCGCTCAAAGGTATACACGTAAGTGGAATGTAAACATATTGTTTCTTCACTTCACACCGCATCAAGCGATACGTGATTTTTTTTGTATAATCCTTCTGTCGCGTTCTCTCCGCGGCTGACAACTGGATAACTTTTGTTTTCCGGCGACTTTATTTCGTTTTTAAAACGTTACAACTCCCGGGATGCTGTTGAATTTTTCATGAGAATAACAATGTGAAGAAAGCACCAGCACTTATAATAGCCGACGCGGGCAACACCGCTTCATGTTGGAGCTTCGAATTAACAGGAAATACTAAAAGAGAACTTCACTGTTCTGCTCGCGTCTCGCTCTGACGTCGCTTCAGAACTTTTAAAAGCTTTGTTTTAGTTTAAACACATAGGGGTCTTCGATAACAACACTCTGGCCATTATAATCTGTACCCGATCATCATTTTAACTAATACATAATAGTAATGGTCTCAAAATACTACCTTGCAGCACTCCAGATTAAGTACGACATACAGTAGGTAAGAATACGCGTGTGTCATGTTTTCCAAATGGTTATTTCAAAGTTACTATGTAAAGAAATATAAAAAGTATGTATATATCAGTATATTGGTGTTAGTATTAGACGAAGCTTATTTGCACTGTAGTACAAATGCAGTCAAGAGCCAGCAGACAATCAGCGCGGGCCGACTATGTCCGCAAATCCCGGCGGCGCTTCCCTCGGGACGCGCCGCCGCGAGCGTGACCGAAATACCACTTACATTATGGATCAGTCTAGCTTTTATTGCGTTGGAACTATTCGTTTGAAGATTGTTATTGTAAACAACATTAAATATGACGTATCTATGCATGGGTTTTGTGAAATTGATTGTATGTTGCATATAGGACGTAGAAACATGTGTGCATTCTAATGGACTCTCATCAAGATTTCGTGCAGGTTCTCGTGGCATGTAAAAATGCATTCTTATAGAGTGACAGTTTCCCTTAAAAAGAAACGTGCGCTTTTAATTTTATAAGAATTGTATAATATCGATAGTGTCAATAACCAAACAGATGATACATACATGTTTGAGATGTACGGATATAAAATGTTAGCCAAGCATAGAACTGGTAACGGAACACGTTTTCGAAATATTTAAATATGAACGGATTACGTAGTGAACGAATTCAAATCTCGTCGACTAAACTTGTCTTTTTGGAAGTGGAATATTTGTGAATGAAACACGTTTCATGCTGATTTCACGTGTAATATATGTAAAGCTTATAGTATATAGAGCGACGTGAGTGTAAGAGGTGATTTGTACATTCTGCTTCGTCGTCAAAAAGGCGCTGCGTGATTTCGTTCGTTTGTTTAAATATTTTGGACGTAATCTACATCAGCACGTTCAGTAGCACGGCTGAAGCACGCGTGTTCTAAATCATAATCAAGCACCAATCATTATTGGAACATCAGCCTCCATACTTGGAGTAAACAGATGATATCAAACATTTAAACACAACGTATACAATAAGAAAATTATCGACTGTATTTCATCATGTAGTCCGTAGTAGTAATACCATATTTCAATGACCACATTCATATAAACATGTAACCATTTACATTTTACACCGTTGCAGCGGAGGAACGCAAATATTTATCGCACAGTCCCTAGATTATTACACCTAAAGTGATTTGTGGTGTGATGGGCGGCCAGGTCTTGTCGCTGTCCACTTTAAGAGCCGTTTGTCACCAAACCTCGTCGCATAAACTTTACGGCTCCGGGCAATAATATTTTAACGTCCCTTCGAGGATTCCGTGGAGCATCGGAAATTTTAATAGCGTGTTCGCCGTAAGTGCTATTGAAAAAATATATTACTCGAGCTAAATTTATATAACAAGATAAAGTAGGTTTCTAATTAAAGTAATGAGCAAAAGGACGCGATGTCTGTAAAATGGGACGTGGCTGCGGGAAAGAGACTCGACATTTGACTTACAATCGGTAACAAAAGTCTTTCCTACTTTTATATTAGGCAATTTACTGTCTATAATGGATCGCTGTCTTTTATTGTAAATAGCTGTAAAGCGACAGGAGTAGAAGAACATGCAGATTAAAACTTTATATGTACCATCAGTGTGAGTGGGAATGTCTTGGGATCATCCATTTGAGCAAGATTAGCCCAGGACCGTTACGACGGTAGCATTTCGGGAAACACGCTACAATCTCATAACTTAATCCTGTGAGCTATCTTCAATGCAGTTAAATAAAAACGTAGTGTCTTTAAAAATCACGCGTATGGCTTTGAAACCGCGATTCAGAAATTCAATGCAGAATATTATTTTAAACGCGGCTGTAAAAGGCAACGGTGATTCGATAAAAATATTCCACATGGAGCTCCTCGCGCGGCGGCTCGGCGCGCGCCCATTCCGAGAGTTATAAAAACTTTTCTTTGTTTTATTCTCTTCGGGCCTCCTTTTGTTAGATATTCCGTCTGGCTTTCAAATCGTTTTCCGATACTATTTTATGTGTAATGGACAATAATACACGTTCGAGGGCCCATTCGGACTGCGCATATCTCGACGATTTGCTGATTATGGGAAAAATGTTCTAGTATGTGCGTTCCGTGTCGCCGCGAGCCGCGCCCCTCGGTCAGCTCGCAATATTCTATAAATGAGCCGTTTCCGCTATTTATGTTTGAGAATCCTTCCGGCGCAGTTCCACGTGCTAGTGACGTGCGGTTGTTAGCGCCGCGCCCGCCCGTTCGCCCTGAGCTCGCGTACTCGCTCTACTCCGTATTAATAGAACCGTGTTGAAGGTGTAACGAGGCCTTCCTCAACACGCTCTTTATTATATTTGGTTGATTTACCGCTTCAAGTTAATACTTTAACTTATTACTGCTTCATATTCTCGCTATATTTTTTGTTATCTTGCCAAAAATGTTTTAATTTTAGATTTTTCCAAGTAACGTAAGTAGCCTCTATATTGTTGTGTTTTGAAATTTGGACTTCTTTTCAGGAGCTCTCGACTTTTCTTCACTGACTCTCTAGCTTTACGAACTTGTCCATTTTAGTACATAACTATCACGTGTTGTAAACGAGAAAAATTACACTCTTAGATTGGATGTTAGATGGATCCGCCAAATATGTAGTTGTCTGCAGTGTTTATTATGGCGTTTCCATCCATCCAGCCTTAGAGCCATTAGGAGTAGGTACACTGACCAGACCAGTTTTTGCTGCTTCTAATCCTTCAGAATCCGGCAGTTTCCTGGTATCTTCTTCGAGAATCACACGAACTGGTAGGAGGGCGAGCTGTGTTCCGTTTGCCATGACGTTACCGCTTTTATTAGTCTTTTGAATGATTTGGCTCAGGATGATGATGGCGGTGATGGTGATTAAGGCGTTTACTGACCCGTATCTGACATCAATTGGAACCACGTAACCAACAGACAATGATTACAGTGTACTATTAAGGACGTTATTGTGTTTCTATATGTAAGATATTTAAAGTAGAAAATGCGACCACTATTATAAACACAGTAACTATAAAAAACGCAGTATATTTTCTTTAATATAATCTTATCAAAATATCACCATATATGACAACTTTGCAAGTACATTGTTCTACAATAATTGAAGTTCCCAGTGTAGCAGCAACACAACAGACTGTCTGAGTGCAGTTTTGACGTTAACTGCATTAGAAAATTGATAGCGGCGAAGGGTAACAGCGATTTTACTATCTGTCTGTCTGTTTCAGTGCTACCCATGGTATTTCCAATTACAGTCATTGTTCTTACTGCACGATGGGCCTTCACTTATTTGATTTTCAATCTTAAGTCCCCGATAATAAAGATCGCTTAACGCGTCCTCTTGATTTGAAATAAACGCACCATTGACATTTATCGCGGCATAAACCCGAGTTTTATGCGTTACAAAGCCGTGTGTTAAAACACCAGCGAGTGCTACTTTTGCTTCCTTTATTGCTTCACTTCAAAAGGTGTAAGTTCCGTACTATCGGTAGTCAGTTATAGTTCAGTTCTGTTGAACTAAGAAGCTTTGTGTTCAAAGCTTCTGTTTAGAACATTATTTTATTTATCAAATACGAAACAGTTTACTTTGTAATAATTATCGCTCAAACATTTTTCTGTAGGTAATCGTTCAGCGGTGTTCACCAATATTCTGGCCCCTGACCTCTTCATAAAATCAATGGGGTGATTTATAGTCTTGGTAATACGCTATTACTAGAACTCATTACATTGATGGACCGTCAAATCAGTGCTAATTAAGTCACCCCAACGTAAAAGGACGACCGTGATACGTTTCTTAGGGTTTGCAATGGGGTGGCGATTGCAGGAGATCTATCGATGTATAGGGGCGGCGTCCCCAACACAAACATATACAGCAACTGTTGTGAGTTGGCGGGAACAACTGCTGCGTCCCTACTTACAAGGAAAGTTTCGCTAAAGTTTTTTTTATTTATGGAAGCCCGATCTCAAGCTCCCTTCGTAAGCTGCATTTCGCAAGAAATGTTCTTCACAATTTCTTTAAACAAACTATTTGGCACTCACATCACATTTTTTTGGCATAGGAATGAAGTTACTCGACAAAATGATTAACTTATCTTATACATAATGTAATATACTGTGACATACTTCTATTAAAATTTCTTAAGCTGAGCTATGGTCGTGGTTAGAATTATTAACCTAAAATAGCTTTACATTATCAACAGTTATTCAAGGATAACTACATATTATATCAAATGTATCAATAAATGTACTTAAATTCTGGTTCAATGACTTCAAATCAAAGTTATTTGTCTTTCAAATGAACTCTATCAATAGCTTGAGTAAGTGGTACATCTGGTTCTATTTTATTTATTGCCTGTTTCAGCTTTATCAAACGTTGTCTAATAGTTGGACTAATCGTAACTTTGTTGACGATAAACCGTGGACTTAATACAGACCTTTATTCTAGTATCTGTTTAGAAATGATTTACAAAACGTTTCGATAAACTGTAGGCTACACTATGTTTATTTAGCTTTGAGTCCCGTGCTAGTAGTCTGTTTACATTTATTAAGTAATCTTTATATGTACTCTTAACTATTTTCCATTTACAGAGTTACAAAAACAAAATTATGGTAATATTGAGTTTTTGTTTTAAACTTTGTATTTCATTTGTTTCAAATGGAACTGTTTCTTTTTCGTCTCGCTCTCTCCGTACCACCGAAGCTTTTTATCGCCAATAAATAACATCGAACGCCAGAGTTTATCCGCCGATACGATCGTAAACGACGATACGTTACTTAAGTAACGAGATTGCGGCTTCCTCCTCCACGTCCGCTCTTTAAGGGATTATATAAAAGATACCTTAAATTGACTCTAACACGAGTACATCACATAGATCACACTTGTAATTATCGTTAGCTATCGAATACCCGATGCACACTTTATAACTGCTTTACTTTAACTGATATTTACAATTACGGCGTAATAATAACTATTATTTCACGTCTTTTCGATCGCTTTCCTGGTATAGAGGCTCTGATAAAACCTTAATTTTGGCTTTTAGGAAATATGACAAATATAATAATGTTATTAATTACGAGAATATTAAAATAATTAAAATTCTCTGTATGCGTGGGATGCCTGTAAACGTTTTTGGGGTTAACCTGACAGAGTCAAAACGAATTATTTTCAAATATTTCGTTAACAAAGACGTCAGATATGGGTGAAACCAACTGATAAAAAAACATGAGGGGTACATTATGGAAAGCCAGAAATAACAGCGGTAACACGCAGAACGTTCAAGTTTTCATGCGGAGCATGTGAACATCTTAATCCCCTCGAGTCGAGTAGTTTGTATTGGAAGTTCAAGAGTTCCTTTTATCTACATTGTAGGTCAAAGTTCGAGACTCCTTGAGAACATGCCGTCGGAACCTTTAGACGTTAGCCTTACAATTTTATAAAGTTACAAATGAAATTTTCTAGCGGCATTCAGGTTGTATGTTAATTTTGTCCTAACGTTCATATTTTTTTAAGCAAGAGAGCAGAACAGTTGACAGCTGATTATGTATGTATGTACATGTACATACTAATTGTATTAAGTGATATTTAAAGGTTAATCTTTAGTGAAATTACTAATAACTATTCATAAATAATAGATAAATATTAGGACGGGCGGACGCAGCCGGTGGAAATCGTTAGTCTCTTTCAACTGCTGTTTCGGGCTCTTTAAAACCAGAGTGAATAGGCATTTACTAGGCGAGCATGCTACACCTTAGGCCACATCTAGCTAGCCTATTTGTAATAAAAAAAAACTGCTTTAAGACGGCCGTGACAAAATGTATGTACCTACCTACATATTTTATTATACGAGTATGTATTTAAGCATAGTAAGGAACGTACACAAATAGTTCAATTGTAACGCAATACAAGACGCAGACAACTAAACCACATAAAAAGACATAAAAGTAAAGACACGGGAGTATCATTACCGGTGTACTAACGACTCACGCGACCCTCACCGAATACATAAAAGCGGCGCGCGATAACAGATTTCAGCTCAATTATTAAAAACATTTCGGCATTAACGTTATTATAAATTGCCCAATTTGGGATCAGATAGCCGCGCGTGGAATTGTCCTTAGTTATTATGTATACTTTGATATTATAAAGCTGAAAAGTTTGTTTGGTTGAACGCGCTAATCGCAAGAACTACTGGTTCGAAATGGAAAAATATTTTTGTGTCGAATAGCCCATTTATTGAGGAAGGCAATAGGCTATATAACAGCACGCTATAAGTAATAGGAGTGGAGCAGCAACGAAAAAGCATTCCCTTATTCTTCCGTTTTCTGCGTAATTTTTCATACATAGTAATCATAGCGTGACGTTCTTAGTTTTTTAATAGATTGTTCTTTAATAACGCGGGTGAAAGTGTGGGGCACAACTAGTTATAGATATTATTCGTCCGTAGCTCGCTGGTCGCTGGTCGACGCTCGCCCGCGCTGCGACACGCTTCTGTTATGACATTTAACACGTTCATCAGTTGTAAATAAAAGCGGGAGGCAATAAACGGATCTGATGTAGCGCGGCGCGGTTAGGGGGACTGCACACTGGACGGACATTCGCTTCACATTTAAGAACATTTTTAAGAGACTCAAAAATAAATCATTACGGCATTTCATATTACTGTAAACATGATGTACTTTATTAGGTAAAGTATATTACAGGTACAAAATATTTTTTAAGGCGGGATATGTTCGGTACTGGCCAATAAGCTTTTAGAAACGCAGTAGACACGATTTCCTATTACTTTTCTAGCGCTACTCTGTCTCAAGTAAGGTCTACATGAGACCAACTTCATATCCATTCTCGGTTCTCCGCGGCCGCCCTTTTCGTCGAGCACCTTCACCCACCGCGCTTACGAAGGCGCGCCACTCGCGCCCGTCATAATAATAAACAGTTTCATCAACACAAGCCTTCGATGCACTCGAATAAAACTTTATTAGCTATAAACTGACCGAGCCGCAGCGCGTCTGTAGCGGACCGAAAGGATTATCGCTTTATGAAAAAAACTGATAAGCAAATGTGTCGACATTTCTAGCTTAACAGGTTTAAAGTGTATCGATTATTTTATTACTCACTTGAGTCGGTGAAACGAAAAATAGGTGGATGTGAAAACCTCAGTATGAATTTAAAGCCTATTAATCTAGGAGCGTATTGCTGTAAGGACCCAGGTTGTAAGCCGGGACCAGCTACGAGTGCTGTAGGTGCGGACTGCTGGAGATGAGGAACTTAGTGTTAGCGATGATGCAAGGAACGAGCAACCTCGCCCTATATCTTTATATGGTGTTTTATTGTATAGTTCGAGTATATATATGATACTATCAAACGTGGCTTTCTTCCGCAGCTCCCAGCAGTCTGGAGTTGTGTCCACTTTAGTGCTGGATTAGCCGAGATACGGATTAAGGGCTACCGTGAGCGTTGTATGCGATTTCCACTCACGGTACCGAGCGGGACCAAGCGGGACCAAGCGGGACCAAGCGAAAACGAGCGGGACCGAGCGGGACCGAGCCGGACCGAGCGGGAACGAGCGGGAACGAGCGGGAACGAGCGGGACCGATCAGGCCCGAGAGCATAACGAGCTGTCTGCCGCGCGGACACGTTGTGTGTCGCTTAAGTTTACAAATGGCTTGCAATCTACGACCGCGTCCGCGCTGCGGCCACTTCGTGTACGTATACGAATGGTGTTCTATGTGTTGTACGTTTATTTAATTAAACTTTTCCCACGAGAGCACGTCGCTCGTACGTAAGAGCGCCGAGTACAGCATCGGGGGAATCCGTACGTTATGAACGCGCCGCCGAACATAATATACCTTTCTCCATGCGGAGAAGGAATACTTCATACCTATTGATACTTCGGGTGTAACGGGAATTTAAGATTTGCTTTGTTATATAAATCATTATCATTCATGTACGTCGTGATGTTACTGACGCAATTGTGAAAACAAATTTTTGACTAGCCTGTTGGTTTAGCGGTTAATGACCGTGATTATTGGTTGTGAGTTCGATTCCCATCCGAGACAAATATTTGTAAGATGAGCATCCACGTTCTGAAAGTAAACTTATCTAAAGGACGATCTAGAAATATATCCGCTTATAATTGAACGGGTACCCGTTAAATATAGAATATTACTGTTATTATTTTCAACGTTTATTTGTTATGATTTCCAACATTTCATCACACAACAAACGGACAGACCGCTCGCTGCTCGCCAGTTTAGAATTAATTGCAGCGGTACATTTTATTAGTCAGCGGGTAATTACAGACGGCGAGGTGCGAACACGCGATGGCATTTATCTTCCCGCGAACCGCCTTGCTGTTCGAATTTTTACTGCACACTCAAATTATCCACGTTTTCTCACTTCTGTTTCGCTTTTAATTTCTCTATTCCCCGGTTAGTAACCATTGCTCTATTAGACAAATTCAAACCGTAAATACGAATGGTTACTTCTTTGCACGGTTGCGAATGGACGCTTGAGTAAAATATTGTGGCGAAGTGGAGTACAATCCGGGCCTCTCGCGGAGAATCGTCAATGCCGGGCGGTGATAAGTGAAAAAAGATTTGTAATTGCTTAAGAAAGTAATTAATCTTCATTATTCTCTACTACAAAAGGTCTCATTGAAGTTGCAAACAACGTTAATATTAAGGACTTTAGCTCAAAAGATACAAAAACAATTTAATCCCGCATGCGGTGTGTCAACATTTTCGTAGTTAGGTAACTCCGGCCTCAGTCGCGCACAAATAGTCGATCCCGGCTCGATAGCGCATATTAATGTACGGTAATAACGATCAATAGATATTGTTTAATAATCTCACTTTAATATGCAGCCGGTTTCATTAAAGTACGTCGATTTATAGCGGCGCGATTCGGACGATAATGAAACAGTTTTAAATCCTATCGCACTGTTTATCTCGCGTAAGTAATAAAATATAAAGCGGTGGTAGTCTAGTGGTTTGGGCGTCGATCTCTAAAAGCGGTCGTGGGTTCAAGTACTGCTAGTCATTTTTAATTTAATAAAGCTACTTGCGAGCGTTGTGTAATGGAAAACGTAAGGAAATCAGCACATTTGTATGTAAAGTTCTTTATTATGCTCGTGAAGGTGTGTGAAGCCTGTTAAGCCGCATTTGGCCATCTCAGCCTTAAAGCTACGCACTAAAAGAAGAGACTGATTGTCCAGCATAGTACAATAGAAAAGGCGCAAAAAATACTATAGAGCTACGGTCGAAAAATTCTAATGCATGTAAATGCGCGTATACTGAGCAAAAATGCACGTTTGAGACATAAAGCTTAAGAACAATCCGTATCCGGGAACTCGAACACGTGCGAATACGATGGCGCGAAAGTAGCATAAACCCCTGGATACAGCACCTGCACGGTGGAGAGTGGAACGCTGCTCGGAGGGTAGGGCGGAGACAAAAACAGAGACATTTATTTGCACAAATATGGGTACATTTAAAGATGTTACAGAATTGTTAGTTCAATCCATATTTTGCCTTTTATGGCGTACAAATACATGAATGTATCGTTTTACAATATTTACCGTTAGTTATCTGTTATTGCTATAATTATTTGTTATTACTTAATTTTTAAACTAATATTGACTTATATTTAAAATCGACACAAAACCGTTTCTTTAATACAGTTAGTACCCAATGTTGCGCATATTCTACCTAAGTCTCAAGTACATCCGTGGTTTACATCGGCTTTAGTGCAGTGTAAAGTCAGTTTTACACCTGCATTTTTGGATAAATTTGTCTCGCGTCAAAGTAACTGAGTATTCTGATGTCGTATTTTTACGGAGCCATTTCGTACGTAGTGCCTACGTGTGGTGAGGTAGAGCGGCGGCACGCGACGCGTGGCACAAGCTCAAGTAGGCGCGGACGTTGGCCGCCGGAGAAAGCGGCGTCAGCTGATCGGAGCCGTACCGTGCGTGTAACCTTTTGCCTTGATTTGCGACTGGCGGTTTCATTGCGAGCAAAATCACCGTCTCATACAACCGTCTCTACATTGAAGAGTCAATAACATTGTTCTTCATTTGATATGTTTGCAGATTTTCGTTGAAGTGATTTCATGCAATCTTTACAACTCGCCTATTCTGTCTACAGTTGTAGCTATCGTCAGAATAAAATTCGAATTATTATGGCTTGCTTTTACAGAAATTAATTCTAATGTAGAATTTAATATAGCACGGTAAATTGTAATTTCAAATTAATACCTTGTTTTCTATTGCATATATGTATGTACATGTTGAAATATTCTCATAAGGTTAACATCAGTTTGAAGTTTTCAATACTATGTGTAAACAATGACGTGAACAGTTGACTTAAAGTTAATAATTTATGGTTTTGCTGATGATTGTGTTTGTAGAAAATATTCGTTTTTCCTAACATGAAGTGAGTAACCGGTGTGGCGGTCGGTTGGCGGCGCGGGTGTGACGCGCGCAGCGAAGAGAAAGCCGCGCCCGGAGACAGACGCTCCTGACCCAAAGCTGTCGTGTGAATGATGGAGGAGACGATTAATCAACTTTGAGATGCTTCTAATGCTATCCAACATAATTTATATTGTATGGTACCTCAGTACGTAACCTTGGTTCGTTTTTCTAGGCTTATATGAAGCGGATTCAACTGTAATCTTATTATGCAAATATACAATAACACGCCTCAACTCTGCCGCTCTACATAGTTAAGACCTCTACATGTTTTATCATAAGCAAATTGTAATACCTTGTTATGTAAAGATATCGAAACTCATAAACACAATATTAATAACAAATCTTCATAAAACGAATGGTATTCAGAGCCGCCGTTGAAACCTAATACAAGGAAACTCTACCTTCAGTGTAGAGTAATTGGAACCGTGCTACCTCGCGCGGAGAAAGTGTCTAACATCCGTTTGCAAATCTTGTAGATGAACGCTTAAGTGGCATTTTTGACTCATCATTGAGCAGGCGCTGCGAGCGATGGAAATGTAATGTGTTTCTGATTTTCGCTATTGAACATTACGAAAATCTAAAACGGAACATATACATACTCGTATGTATAATAAAACTGTTTCTATTTTAATTCGGTTCTGTATCAAAAAAATTATTTACTCGAAAACATTTTCGAAAAAATTATAGAGTTCTATTATCATTGTTATTGAAAAATTTCGTAAAATGGTTTTACATATTTTGTTTAAATTAGCTCATTCAAAAGAGTTGTGCATCGTGGAAAAGAAAGAAAATTTTGAATAAAGAACGCACGCATAAAGCAAACAATAAGGTTCTTTAGGGCACATGTTACCAAAAACATGTAGAGCATTGTATAGTTACTTTCCCATCGCGTGAGGCTTTCTCTGATGATAAAGGACCTGCGACAGATGTCCCGCGAACCCTTCAATCAGTCAATATTTGAATTTGGAACCCAGTAGAAAAAATCGAGCATCTGTTCTTTTTGTGGGAACATGTAGAGTTGGCTGTACCGTCAATAATACATACAATGCAGTATCGGTGATTAAATTTATCTGTACAGTCATTCTAGATTTTTTTTAATATAGAGTTTCAAAAGTTAATAACTACTAATTAATTATTTGAACATAGTATATCTTATCAAGAAAAAAAGTTTAACAATAATTTTCAAATAACCGAACCAAATGAACTTGCTTTTCTCCTTTTAATTTCAAACATTTTATATCGCCTTAAATATTTTGTTTGTGATTGTTATTGAAATTACCGATTGCTGTTTATAAAAGGATAAAACTGCACGCGGTTTATAACATACAAGTGACTTTATTATTATAATTCAGAGAATAAAATGGTTCAGTTCAAATTGCACTTTCCATTCTACTATGTGATAACTTATATCGTTATTTATTATCTGAAAAAATCATTAAAAACCAGTCAAAATACTTTTTACAGTGTTATGTTACGACGTTGTTATAAATTTAACGCACCTGTTGAAAACAGAATACAAAAGCCAGTCTTCTATTCAATATAATTCGGATTTGAATATATTACGTCTGATTAATATTGGGCAATGAACAACAAAGAAAAAAATTATAATCTTTCGGTCAAATTTTTTTATGATAATTGAAAATTAACTATTGCAATATACGCGCAATTTATAAATAAAAATGCAACTAATAAAATAATGATACAAATATAACATTCAAAAGCTACTTTTACTAAAATGGCAAGTAAATGTCGGTGTTAATATTTTCGTCCCGCAATATTTTTAATTCTAAATCTTTTATATTTAGCATTTTTATATCCAATTATTGATATATTAGTTATACCTGTCTCTAATTCCCACTCAAAAAAAGACATCAACGCACTTCCTAACCTTCGAAGGCATTGGGTTACAACACGTGTTTCCCATCCGTTTATTAAAACGATTTCCGGCGCTTCCGGCTTCGATAAATAAAGGGTTGTTTACTATTAAGGGAACCCTGTAATGGGGTGTAAATGTTTTTTTTCTATAAAAATGTGGGATACGTTTTTTCTGCTGTTCTCTTGACCCAGTTTCTGCCAGGTAACAATTTTTAGTTCTAAGTATTTATACATATAACAAGTTACGCAAAATGTACAAATACAAAATACAAAATGTTTAATTCTATATTTACACTGCATTCATATAACCAGGTTTATTTATTTAATACAGATACTTTTGAGGATTAATTTGTTCTTTTTCTTTTTATCGCCTAATTGTTTGATTAGATCTTAAATAGAAAAAGCATGATACATACTATGTACTACATAAATTAACGTAGTACACAAAAATAGCTTTTAATGAAAATCATTTTAAACTGAACGAAAATCCCTTCTACAAAACACATAAAACTCAGATTCCTTTACAAATCAAGTTTTCGTCAGCAATGTGTTCCGTGTATAGGAGTGAAGGAGACGGCGCTCTACGTAAGAAGGAGAAAAAATCCGGGCAACGTCCTGGTTTGTCAATAAACTTGACCCACATTTCATTGAGAGCGAGTCTCGCAGGAACCTTAGATAAGGGTTCGTACACACCACGTCACAATTACAAGAGCATTAGGGTATTAAATTGTTAAATATTGTCAACATTGACAAATCCTAATATAAATTCTGATTTCATTTCTCGAGATATCAATAAATTTCAAGTGTATATTGTAAAAATATGTATTAATAATATTGTAATGTTGAATATTAATTTGAGAAACAAGAACTTTACATCATATGTACTTTATCACATTTAAAAAATTCAAACGTAATTTCTTAGCCATCAAAAATAACCATAATCAATAATCAATAGCATATGACTGTTTATTTTAATATTGTCTCAACATCATTTAACTATCATCTCTACATCGATATGAACGTGACTCTACCAAGGTCCTTGTCCGCCGTAACGGTCTCTCGACGCTCTCCTGATCACGAATTAGGCTCGTATTACTGGATTCGTCATTTACAACCGTTTTTATGGTTTACATTTTTTTGTATCTAAATATTATAAGTGCTAATAAATATTATCGTCGTATACGAATCCTACGTTTACTTGTAAATTTATATAATTTTTTTTTCATGTAGAATGAATTATATTTTATGGTCGTATAATAATTTTCTAATAAAGGTACTTTTTCTAATGATGTTTTTCATAATGTGTGTAATACAGTGAGCTTTTGCCTCACATAAAAGGTAAATAAATTACCTTTGATGTACTGGTACCAAGTCAGGTGATAGTAAGTCTTATTATGAGGTTTTAGGAACATCAATCAGCACTTACGTTTTATTATTTGACAAGACTACTACATGTCAAACTTAATTAACAATTCGCTATCAATTCAGGTTGGCTCCGAAGATCGATGAAATGAAAAAAACTCTGGACTAAATACAAAATTTGATATATATTTTAGGCTCTTATATATATGTATTATGTATTTAATACTAAATGCTACAAAAATAAATAATTTAATATTACACGTAGAGAGTTTCTTTATTTAGAAAATTGAGACACAATGAAAAATTCTACAGCGCATTTCAAAACATGTCGCTATTTTCACTACGGAAACGAAAACAAAAAGCAATGACTAAGCCGGTTGTATTTACTGCGGAGTGTGTGTTGAATGCGTATCGAGCTAATGTCGCGGAGTGACCAGAAGTGGCTAGAACACTAACGCTGCCACAGAACAGTGTGTAGTAAAGGCTAGATGCGGCTCGCGCGGGCACTGAACGGCCTTGGAGCGCGACCGAGCGCGCGCAGTTAGCCCGCGTCACTCACTAACTGTATCGTACGTAAAACGGTTGCATTTGTTGTGGAACGCTGTGTTTACTGAAGCGAAGCACGTTGCAGGTTTAGGGTCGGTCTCCACTGGTTCTTGTTCGCTTTGGGTAAACTGTTATGTGGCAACATTGAGTCTATGCAACGTCGGTGTCAATACCGTTGTCCCCGCTTCGTGTACAATTAAGTAGCGATCCATTTCTAATTTGAAATCTTTGCGATGGACGCGAATCTTTTTATTTTAACGCGATTCTTTTTTTATTTTTTATTTCTTTATTTTTTTATTTACGTGAATCTTTTTTATTTCAAGTGTAACACACCGGTAATTGGTCATATCGTTATAGATAAATTTAAAGTTTTTATTTTGTGATTGTTGATAAAAGCATGCCAAATTAAATACCAAACGACTGCCGCATATTTTAATTTAATCGACATTTTTATGTATACCGCTCAAATACCAAAGCCTTATGACGTCATTTCAGCATATCGATTAAGGTCATATTGTAACTTAGAAAACTTGCATGCCAATGATTCATATAAGTTCTTTTTTTAACCGTTGATGTATCTTTATGTGATAAAAATGTGTAAATTGGTACAAATGTTGTTTAAATTTTAGCAAATACTATGTTTTAATTGCGAGTGTTAACATACAATTACGTAGTGCAAGTGCAAACAGGACCTTAGCACAACCATGTCGCGGCGCACGTGTATGTATGTGTGTATGTATGTATGTATGTATGTTGTATATGTTGCGTTATTGTAGAGTCGGGTCCAGTTAGGACTCTGCGTGTAATAATAAGGCTTAGTTTTCACGTTATTGTAAACGCTACGCAAACGTGCGTGCTCACTCGTACAGCTGACAATTGTTACCGTTGACATGATGTTTAAACTAAACCCGTACATTAAAATTTAATACGTAATAATATTTCAGGGCTAATGGTCTAAATACCTTTTAATTTTGCTCGATTTTCATTTCTCCATATACTTATTTTTAAAGTATATAACATAATTGTTATAAATTATATGTTAAGCCTTAGTTTTATGGTTTGGAGATCGGGAGAGCAGTAAATTAACTGCATTGAGTTTATTAATGAAGGTTTATTTTTACAACTTTATTGCGTGTCCAAATTTTAGCATTTATAGCCGTAATCCCTTATGTGGTTAATATTAATTCACACGTTTTAAGCTTTAGTTTTTTAACTATAAAGTTTAAACTTTAAGGTTTATAATAGTAACATAAAGTTAATGAAATTTTAGTTAACATTCTATGTATATAATTCTTGAGAAATAAATATACACATATAGGTATACATGATATTTTAAATTAAATTAACCATCAGATATTCGAGAGCTTTTAAGAAAATTTATATAAAATATTTACATTGACTTAATATTTTGACTTGTAAAGGATTACCTTTAATATCTCACATGTAAAATGCGAATAATGTATATAATAAGTAACATTTAATTTTCATGCAATTGTGTAGAAAGTAAAGGCTATAAAGCACTTTCCACATCAAAACTAATAAATATCACTTACCCGAACCAAACCTCTAGTATCAGTGGCTTAGCGCAAAGTGCAAAGCGCATTAATGCTTAATGGAGCGTCGCTATGGATCTAGGCTGCGGCGCTCTGCAATCAACATGAAAGTGTCGCAAGTTTCTTTTTTCAGCCTTTAGGGCCTGCACAGTGAACATATTGTTTCCACTGGTTAGGGTATAGATGCTAGGGAAAGGCCGTGGGTTAAATTCATATAAAACTGGACAAAGCATTTGTATGTAGACTACAAACGTAGGTAACCCGGGACACACCATATCCATACCCTTCAGACCGACACACAGAATATTGTAAAAACATCTGCTTTACGGCAGAAATATTTCTGTTATCCATTTTGACTGGCCTCGCGGTCGAGTGGTTAGAGACCCTGACTGTAAAACCAAAGGTGGTGGGTTCTACTGATAGTTTGGATAGAGGTTTGTATATTGTAATGGTAAATAAATAAATAACTGGGGATAATTCTACACACGGCTGTTTGATCCCAAATTAGGCAATTTAAGACCTGTGTTATGCTGACCTGACAGCTGATAAACATACATAAATACATACAATATATTACTTATATAGATATTTTTATTACGACCAAACACAGAACAAACAAATGTGCTCTTCACACAAATGTCTGTCCTGGGTGGGATTCAAACCCACGACCTCCGCATTTGCAGTCAGGGTCTCTATCCACTCGACCACGAGGCCAGGCCAGTCCAGTATATTACAATTACATAACTGTTAATCCATACTGCATTGACAAACAAGTATGTCAAATAAAATGACAGTTCCGATTTTTACACAGTAACGAAATCACTACTTTAATGCGAGTTAAAAGTGCATGCAATACTTAAAACATAAATTTCACAGGAGTTCCATTCATGCTGCTGTAAGAGCACAGAAGTGTACACGGTAAATCGGAGCATAAAAAAGTGCTACGCCAAAGTCGGTCAGAAACAAAAGCGTAGCCACACCACGTAGGCTGTACTTGACTTTGAAAGGAGGTTTGGCGGCCAATCGTGGGGCGCGCGGCGCGGGGCGGGGTGGTTGGAAAGTGAAATGCTCGTTCGCGGCTAATTGCGGCAGATTTGCTTTGCATGAAGTAAAGTGGTTCGAAGATGACTAGACGCTAACTCAGCATTGAACGGTTTTAATTAATGAAAGCATGCTACCAAATTCTGAACGTTGTATTAATTTTATAATATATACAGAGCAATACAATTAAAACTATGTACATTATACTTAGAATTTAGACTTTGGTATAATCTAAGCAGTTATAAATTGTAAAAATAATGGAAATGTATGCTTTTTTAAGCTTTTTGAAAATGTATTCTAGATTTTTTTGTAATTTTATCGTGTTTTAATAGCATAAGACTGAAGTTTTGATACTTAATAACCCAGAAATGAAGTTAAGAACAGAAAATAACCATTTATTAAACAGACTTTAAATACTGGCTCTTACAATATCTATTCATATACATATATAAAAATCTCGTGTCACGATGTTCGTTTGCAATAATCTTCGAAACCACTGAACCGATTACAATGAAATTTTGTACATATCTATTATTTGTTCCAACTTAAAAGATAGGATAGTTTTTAAATAAAGTTTTACATAAAATAAATTTCTGAACGCACGATATCTGATATATGTATAAGATTTGACATACATACATACATATAACCACGGCAACGCGTGGTTAGGTCTACTACTAATATACATATATACTTGTGGTATATATTGAAATAACTTTACATTGTTGCTTATTCTAATGACGTAATAAAATACCTATAATCATTTTTCAGTAAGCAAACATTTTCTGAGGGTACAGAACGTAGAACGTGCTCACAAACTTTTACATTCAGTCAACTTCGTCTATCATCTTTGACTCCTTAAAATTAGCCATCCGGTTTAAAAATGGATTCCTAAAATATGATATCACGGATAATATGTGAAAAATGATAAAACCGCCCCGATCGACAGGATGCGTACAATATTTGACCCAAATACTTAACTCTTGATAAATTCCGAGAAGAAACCCGAAAAGTGATCCGAGTACAGCCTGCGGAGGTTTTTAACTTAATTACGAGTATGGTGCTTGTTAGCAATGCATGTAAGAGTCATTATTTGTATTTAAAATATTTTATGTTTTTTAACTGTACTTAAATGTTAATTTAAGTATGCAAGTGAAACGTGATATCACACGGTATACACATACATACATATCGTCACGCCAGGTCCCTAACTGGGTAGGCAGAAAGCAGAAAACGTGTTGTGTGATAAGATTATTACTTTTATTAGAATTTCTATTTTTATTATTACATCACCTGTTTTTTTTTGAAAACCTGAGTCCTGAGAATACTAATAAGAAACCAAATTAAAACTAATCTTCTTTAAAACTATCTAAACAAAAGATATTGGATGCTAGAGTATTTATTCTTTAATAAAACTTAAGCTCCACAGACCAGCCGTATAAAGTAAGAACCTGTTTAAATTTAGATTGCTTATAAATTTGCTCTGAATTATTCCGTCTTATGTTTGACACATGTAAAGTAATACTGAACACCCAATAGTGTTCTAGATTTATACCAATCTTATATTTTTTGATCTGTTTGAGATGTTCAATTCTCTGTAATGACCAAATTCATGATATGGAATAAATCCTGATTCTACTGATCATGCGCAACGCCTTTACAGCTATTTCTTCTAAGCGTCCTGCTCTATTCAGTGAACGAAACTGGTACATACATATATACATATGTACATATGTAACCACATTGAGATCAACCGATTTCAAGTAGTATTTAACTTTTTACTGATATTGTTTACTGATGTATGTAGGCCGTAAGGAGAACAGTCGTGTAACGAACGTCTGGACATTTAATATGTGTTATAATAGATGCCGATAGATGTTAGGTTATAGATCGAGATAACGATTAGGGACAACAGAAAACGTAATTTGAAGATGAAATAAAATAAAACTCAATACGAAGGGTGTAACCGAAAAACAATTACGAGGCATTGAGATCGGCGGCGCGGTTCCGAAACCGTATTGAGGTCAACGTCCCGTTAGCGGGACCAACAAACCTGTTCGAATTCGGCAGGACCACCGCTACATAGAGCTAGCCAGCTGTACTTGAGTTTAAAAATGTAGAGTTTACATACTTAAATACGTAAAGGTCAGCGCTCAAATTTGTCTTTTCTATGTTATATGTCCAAGTAGCAATCGGTCAGACTGGCCCGTTGCTTATTGCGGCTTGTAACATCTGCTTCCGGTGTCCAATATAACAGAACATTTACTTGAGTGTTACGTTTTAGTGATTCTGTCTACTAAATACATTCTTCGAAACACAGTACGTTATGTTATAATTTGACTAGGCTTTTGGTCTTCTTACGACAAAAACGGAGGTCCTAGCTCCGATCGCGATAGTCTGGATGAAATAAAAATATCTATAAATATCTTAGGTATGTATGTTTATCATCTGCACGGTTTGGATAACACTGGGATTTATTTGTCTAATTGAAAATCAGATAACCGCGGGAGGAATTGTCCCAAACATTATTATTACATTATTAGTGAATTATGTTATTAGTCATTATAATTATAATTATCACCTCGTCCTTCCATTGCCAAATAGTCGGATACAATGTCTAAAATGCTTAATAGACTGGCGAGCGTCAATCCACACTTAGCAATGTACAGGTTGAGGGATTCTACCTTAGAGAATACTGTGGAATACTGCTAGATGTACAGTACAATGTACTTATCATAACGAATATTTCCTTTACCGTTGTAGTGAGCGATAGCTACTCTTTTAAGACTTATAGATACGTACAGTAGAGACGCGAGTCAATATTAGAACCTTAGTCTAAAATCTGAACCACAACTGTTACTACATTCAATTTCGCTTATAAAGAACATATATGTACAATCATATATGTATATCACACATACACCGTGCTCGTTTGCGCTAATCTCCGAAACTACAGAACCGATTTCAATGAAATTTGGTTCATATCTACTGTCTGGTTCGACTTAAAAGTCATTAAAGTCTTAAAAGTCAAGACTTAAAAATCAATGTTGTTTTATCGGACAATACTTCGTCGGACAAACATCGTGGTACGGGCTTTTGACAATATTTGACATATATTTTGACATAATATAACCACGGCAACGCGTGGTCAGGTCTACTAGTACTACACATATTTTTTGTGAAAATAGTACATCGCATTACGGTATTCCAGCGTATGATAATAAGTAACGGACTCGATTTGATGCGTATTGACTGCGTGTGACGTGTCGTTACAATTATAAGCGAATTGTACTCGACTACAACAGGAACGGATGACTCGATGAATGCATATTGTTGGAATAGCAACCTTGTTGTGTTAACAGCTAAGCTCAAAGTGTATCGTCACCTTGTTTCATGTATCACCACGGCATGTATGCCTATTTCCAAACAGCATATTAAACTGCTTTTAAACATAGGATAAGCTTAAATTAAACTACATAAAAACCGTAAATATGTCTACGTAAGATAGTTCAATGAAAATGTAAAATGTTTGTTGATTATAATATAATAATATTGCAAAAGACAGCAAATGACATATTTTATATGTAACATATATAGAAGCGTGACAATAAAAAAACAGATAATCAAACATGAATGCTACTTGCGTTCTTTACAAATAGGTAAAATTAATCTTCGTCACTGAAAAGTTCTAGTTAACTTCCATTTCTATGTTAAGCTATATATTATTCTAATGCGTAACTACCACCATTTGGTATTTTTGGTTTAAAACTATTGAAATTGAAATTATTTTATTCATTACATGATATGTATTATATACAGCTCATGGACGTAGTAATTTTTTGTAGCTACAACATCAAATATTTATACGAAGCAAACTGGGAATTAAAGTCACTTTAACTGTTATTAGTATACAGAAGTAATTGTATATACTTGTTAATGCTTTATTGCTGTAGATATTAACTGTAGAAAAGGCTAAATACTCCGTACCTTTTAAACCACGATTAAGAGGTTCTCTGTGTTTGACAACAGTGGTCTCGTGCTTACAAATCGACGAGTATGCAGCACACTTGATAATGTTCGCATTAATGAAATTCAATAGAGGCAGTGTGAATAATGAAAATTTCAGTTCAAAGTCACGAGCAAGGTTGTGGGTTAACAAGTCCGCACGTCGAAGTTTACGATAGCAGTCACCGCGGCGCGCGACGTGACAGGTGACATGGATACGGCGCTCGTAAACCTACATATGAATACAGACCCACAACGCAAGCCGACATTTTTGTCAACAGGCGCAAAACACTTCGGAATATGGATCTCAAATACTATTATATCCGCCTCGTTGTAGTATTGACAGATAGAGTTAACCAGTTTTTTTTTACAATTAAAAAATAAATTTAATCGAGCTCTACATTTTAGGGGTTTCATTATATCACTAAAGATATTATGGAGGCAATGTTAAATAGGTTTTTGATTTTTTTTAAATCAAATAGTAGATATAGATGCAGAAGCCAAAAAGTTCTTTGAAGTTCACATGTTGTGCCGCTTTTAATTAGTTTAGTAAATTTTTAACTGGTGAGATTATTACTTACTGAGCTATATGTATGTATTTACATAAGGAACATAACACTGCCTTATCCTATTGTTTTAAATTCCTTCATTGTTTTGGCGTATGAAAGAGTAATAATAATAATAATGAAAAATTAAGTAAAAATAACATCAACGTAACTAAAATTCACCTGTATTGCGTCGTATACATGATGATGTGACATGCAGTGACATGTTAATTGACTGCACGCCACAAAAACATGAACCTGGCAAAACATTGCTACCATTTCTCCATCTCTACAATCTCACGTCTCTACATTGACAGAATATGGTCAGTGAATTTGGGGCTAAAAGCTTCAGTTTTAAAATTTATTCCTCGAACGGTACCCGAGCTACTGTGTACCTGCTCACCGTACCGGTGAACAGTTGCCAACTGTTTAAAATTCATCCCGCACGCTCATCAACTTTAACAGTCTTAATGAGAGGTAGCCACGGATGGTAAGAAATCGCTTTTTGAGATTTTCGAAGCGGTTTCTGTATGTACAAGTAAACGCTGTTGACAATTAAGTTACTAAATTATGTCATAAAGTTTTTCATATCATTTAAGTGAAATTAAAATATTGATTATCGATTACTACAAGTGATTTCCGGGCATTGCTCGTAAATATGAATATTTTACGAATATTAGAATTCATTACAAATTAGTTCAAATTTCATTTTCCGTATGATTGTTTAAATTAAGAGTTACAAATTACAGTTGTCCCAAACAACATAATCATGGTTAATTGCGGGCTTTATGGTGTACGATATTTATGGCATCGCTATAAAACATATCGTACTCATAAACTCAATATCTTTCCGCTCATCAGTTAGCTTCAGTCTCTTGTATCTATCCATCACACTCCGATTATAATCACAGGTATCATAAATAAATATTTATGGCGCGATTTGGCGTAAAGGACAGACTTAAGCGGGAAATAAACAATGGCTTTTACGTTATATCAATCATTCTGAGAGATACCTCGTGTTTAAAATATAAAACTTCTCAAAGAATCAAATATTTTTGTACATCTCTTTAAAGTATACATTAAAGAGACGTTTGCATAGAAAATATTTTTTTATAAATGCTCATTTCGTACCGATATAACAGTATTTCCAATCAGTCCGAACACTAAACATAAGCTTATGATTACATCGCCTGTTACTTGCACCGTATTTAAAATGCATCAACAATGCAAACTCTCAATAACAAAGATTCAAATCCATTACTCGTCCAAATAGAACTAGTAATTTTCTTTGTGTACCAAAGCAGGCTTTTAATGAAGGCTTGGGTCGACGCGTGAACTTTGATTACAATAGAGTTTAACACCGGTAAGTAATCACGTGACTTAGCATTCGCTAATGAAAGTGTTAAGCTTCCTCTAATTATTCCTTGGTACGTCAGATCAATTTTATTTAAAACAATCCCGAAATTGCACACCATTTGTTCACAATCAATAAAAATTTTCCATTTTTTATGTTAAAAAAAATATATGATTGTAATTAACAAATACAGATTGAGTTGTGGCAACTCCACCTCGATTTAGGTCGTAAGTCCTACTAACAATATTGCTGAACGAGATTTATTAGAACAAAAGAGTCCCGTCGAACCTATCAACGTTATCATAACAATATCAACATTTTTCCTCATATAATCGCCGCAATCTAAAAAGCCATGAGCTATCTCAGCGATGATCCTCACCTAATGGCTTCACAAAACAACAACGCTCTAAACATTTATCTTCATCGTCCGCAGCGCGCCGTCGTCCCAACTGTAACAACGATCAGTCTTGTTACGAACATTTTTTG
The DNA here is from genome assembly GCA_018246895.1 of Aspitha aspitha aspitha. Lineage (NCBI taxonomy): Eukaryota > Metazoa > Arthropoda > Insecta > Lepidoptera > Hesperiidae > Aspitha > Aspitha aspitha. The sequence continues at coordinate 1,325 of DWGJ01000651.1, read as the reverse complement.
CACTTTTCAAGCTCATATTTTGACAGGCTACTATCACGAGCCATAAGGCCGTTTCACACACTCCGTATTTACGAACGTATCTGTCAAATCTTTGACCACATTGTAAAGCTGAAAAGGGTTACTAAATTCATCAAACAATTATTATATGTGAAAGAAAAAATGACAAACTACTTAAAATTAGCTTATTTTATAAGCTTAATACTATGCTTTTCATTTTATTTTGAAAGCTATTATTATGTTCAATATTACTTTTTATTACGATATAGCATAATAATATAATTTCTTCATCTAAACAAATTTTTTATAATAACAAAATACCGCACATAAGGCAGATAAGTGTGTACTTGCTGCGCTATTAAATTGGTAACAGGTGTGTACGTGTGAACGCGGCCTAACCGCGTGATATTTTGACAGGCCCCTATCATTGGGCGTAACGGTCAGGCGGCGTAATGAACTAGCCGCCGATTCGCCACAATACCGTTAAACGATGGCTTTACAGACGGCTTAATTGTACGGCTCTGATTTACATGTTGTGTGTTCAAGAATTTATGTTCAAATATTCAACATAAAATTTTCCCATGCTATAAGAATGCGACATGCGATAATTTTGATTAAATGTTGAAGAAAAAGAATATGTTATTATACTTTTTACTAACATTAAATAAATAATAGTAATATAGCACATACAAGTAATAATCTTTTAATGATATATGATTGTGAAGTATAATATCTATGTGATAGTTGAAAAAAAACTTTTTATTCTAATCTATTTATGTACCATCGAAAATGATATACTTAAAAATATATGTATTACAGGTTTACTAGCCAGATAATTAACTTTTCACTATTCTAACTGTTGTGGGTTGTATGCAGACATATTAAGAGTTGAATCGCTTTTGCTTAGTAATAAGATATTCTAAGCAACAAACCCTTACGCTCTAAAGAAGACGTACTCGGATTCTCCTATTGTTAAACTTGTATTGTTTATATAAATACAGATGAAATGTTGAGTAAAGAGAAATGTAGAGTCACAACGGAACATGTATCGCTATTCTCATCTACCGCATAGGACAAACTGTAGCATTAGAGTTTGTAGAGCTCGACTGTCTTACGCGAGCTTCGCAAGCAATAAAGATTGAGCGATAGACTTGTTAAGATACTACTGATACGCTTATAGACAACGGTATACTGTCATATTTTAACAGTATCATAAATGTTTTGAAAGGCGACTACGTTGAACATTGTACTTTTATATTTACTAGTGGTCGCCTGCTGGTCGAAATTCGACCATAATAAAAAATAATTCTTTGACATTTCTTTGGACT
>DWGJ01000650.1:0-27017 GCA_018246895.1 Aspitha aspitha aspitha | reverse complement strand
GATTAGCGCGTTCAAACAAACAAACAAACAAACAAACAAACAAACAAACTCTTCAGCTTTATATATTGGTATAGATTGTTCTAGGAATATTACGCATTAAATTGCACTGACTATGCTGAAATGTGACCACTTGTCCAATGCACGGTGCCCTTTTGTTAAGCAGCCGACTCGGATGTACAATACACATAACGAACTACGTACAGACCTTTGATACGAGTTCAAACGAGCGGTACGTCAATCGACAAATCGATTACATACATATCGGATACAATTAGTTCCGTTTGTGGGAGAAATTCTATCGCGCGTTCGCGAGAGATAACAGCGGCCAATGGTGTGGGAGTGTAGGGGCGACGTCGGCTCGTGCGATGTGTCGTCAGCGGCGAACAGGATGCGAGCGCGAGGCAGAGGCACAGTTGGCGCGACCGCGGCGCCCACTCGGAGCGGAATTACGAACGGTCCGTCTTTCACCGAATACAGGAATTTTTCAAACGAACAATACAACTTAATGCAAACTGAGTACAAGAAATTTTTGTTTAATAGTAATAATAAAAACTTGAATATACAAACGGTTATATAAAGAAGTATGTACATAATTCAGTTTAAATCCGAAATTCATTACAGAACTAAAATAAAGAAATACGACAGCTCGATAAATTAATATTGACACCGTCAGGCGAATGATCACATTATGTATATTGAAAGACTAGCTGTGCTCGCGGCTTCGCCCCCGTGGAAATCAATATTTTCCCGTTTTAGCAACGTTTGTCATTCCTGCTCCACTCCTATTGGTCATAGCGCGTTTAACCAAACAAACCCTTCAGCTTTATAATATTAAAAGTATAGATTAGATCCTTGGAGGCGAGGGGCGTGTAGGAAAAATTGTCCTCTAATCGAAAATATTTGCAGCCATAAACTATTCTCTAATCTAAGCCGTCACATTTAGAACGGGAAATAATAAAGAAATAGAAAGAGAAAAAAAACTGACGTATTGTACCTACTCATCAGACGATGCAAATTACTGCAACGAACCGATAGGAGCTGTCAAATATACGATAATTTTATGCGCATCGGAGGATGATTTACGAACTGTCCACGATGGAATCCGTCAAGGAATAACGTTCTGTGCACCGGATGTGAGATTTTAGTGCCGACGTTCGTTATTAGCAAGTATAATGTGTGTACAACACATTCATGGGCACACACGATCGGCTCGCCGGGCGACGGGCTTTATGCTCTTTGTTTTGATGCCGTATCGCCACGTATCGCATCCGGATACAAATGATTCTAGATCTGTACCAACGTTAACACAGTTCGATCGCAAATAATAAGTAAGTAAAAGTATAACGACTAAATATCACTTGTTAGGAAAACCTCGCGAGGAAACCTACACAGCTTGAAGTACACCTTAAATCCAGAAGGTTCTATAAGACGATGACTTCTACAATTGATTTCGACCAGAATTGTAGTAATAGCACATTTGGTGGCAGTTAAGTTAAATTAGTATAATTCGTTAGTATTAATTAGTAACAGTACTCCCAATAAGCAGTATGTATATACATATGTATTTGGTTCATTACATGAACAGATTTCAAGTCTCAAAACTGACTCATTAATCTATAACAACTGTTTAATTATCATAATCAAATGCATAATTAACATATATACATAAATAATGCTACAATTATCACATTTAAAGTACTTACAATTAATTATCACCCAAAAAAGGATGTCCTATTTTTAAACCAGTTTTAGACATCTAAATTTGAAATAGGATTTACAATTGTTTTTAATATATTGTGTGTTTTGTCCTTCTCTCTCACACGTCATAAACGGTCGGAAGAAATGGGATAGTACACATATAATAGTTCAATCGCTGGTATCGAGAGAAATAAAAAATGAGGTATACTAATAGACACATTGTTTCATTTATTTAATTTACATATCTATGGTTATACGCTGTTGCAAGATATGAGCAATATAATTAGAAGATTAGCTAAGTAAAAGCTATTGATGAAAGAACAGTGTATGTAAAAAATGAAAAGAGCCAAACACATACTGTCTATTAACAAGCATGTGTAAATTCGAAAACATTACACTATACTCCTAATATAAAGATCTTCCGGTTGTAGGGTATTCGGTGCAGTCGAGCACAATACTAATGTCATTGCTCTGCTACTAACTGAACTAAATAGACGTGTCACGTGCCCGGTCTTCAGTCCATGAGTTCTCCATTCAGTATTTAAATATATTTATGGAACATCAGCGTATTTACTTCATGGACCTTGAAACACTAAAATAATAAGAATGACATTTTGGTGACGGACACCAATAAAAGAGTTTTTTTCGTGCAATCCACAATCATTGATTTAAAAACACAACGATACATTTAAAGATGTGCAATGCATAGGCCACTTAATAGTTACACAAGCGAGAGTATTGCTTAATTTTAAAACACACGTAAGTTTGTGCGTTTTTGTAAAACACCGTAGCGACTTCATCATTGTATTAATTACTTGTGAAATTGTTAAAAAATGCGATAGAAAGAAAAAAATCAATTGACAAAACACATATCCATTGATTCTCTTATATGGGACATACGACCTGTGTTAGACGGCAAACGAGCAATACTTATAACAAGAACAAAACTAAAACCGCAAGCGGGCCCCTGTCGCTCCATGTTTAACTACCTACCTGCCTATCTACCTATTGACATTCATTACATCAGAGCAATAATCATACCGGATACAGGCGATACAGCTGATACGTTCCAACAAATATTAGAAGGTTGCGCAGCCACTCTTTTTATCAAACCGATCAAGTATTTGTTCTAGTATTTCAATAGCGATACACGTGCTTATGAATATAATTCGGGAATTTATCTCACAAAACCACAAAAATCTTTGATAAGTCCCGAATACCGTTAGATGAAATGCTGCTCAGATTTTTTTAAATGTTATTTATTAAAAATACCAAAACAGGTGAAAATCAACTAGTAATATTTGAAGTACAAACACGCATGCCATCAGTAATTGGCGATAATACTTGTGATTAAATGTCGTTATATACTCGTATAAATAATTCAGTGCTCAGCATGCGATCACTTCTCTACTGTATCTACTGGAGAAAATCCAAATCCGGCTCGATTCGCCCTATAATTTACCGCAGCTTTACAATATTCAACTTTCTAGGTCACCGAGAAGCTTAGAAATACTATAAACATGCTCAAGCTACTGTTTTATCAAATACTACCTGCCCCGGCGAACTTCGTACCTAGCGCACAAAAATTTCAATCTGATATTCTGATCTTCAAAATAAATTATAACCTATATATTGCTGAGGACTGTTAGCTATATAATAAAAAGTTTAATCAAAATCCGTCGAGTAGTTTTGCGTGAAAGTCAACAACGGACAAACAAAAATTTAAAAATGTTTTTTTTTTGCTTGCGTTACTTATATAAAGACCGCTAGGGGTATTTCATTAAATTTTAATCAACGTACAAGATTAAACTCTTTTATATTTCGAATAGTCCAGACACGTGTGTACCGAGGCGATTTCCATAAATTTTCAACCGCGACAAAGAAATTGTATCTGGAATGTATTTAGTTTGCGATCAGACTGAAATCCGTGATCGGATGTCGTGGATAAGTGGTGAATATAAATCGCTGGAGCTCGCGGCAACCGAGTGAAAGTTCACATAATATCAGACGTCGCACGCCGGATCTGCGACACGGCGCGGGCGCCCGGCCGCGGCCACGGCGATCATGACACACAGATTAATTAAAACATCTTCACTGCTTTCACGTAAACGCAACAAAAACATCAACATTGCTGACGTAAAAGTGCCGATGCGGATGACAAATGATCGGTATCATGATGCGAAAAACGTGACGGCACGCCGCTCCGACGATTATACATTGTATAATTGATCTCGCAAACCGACCAGCCTGTGAGAATTACAATAAACTTGTTTCCTATACGCATTAGATTACAGCCGCAGAACTATAGAATTATGTTGATGAGGCAAAAACAGGTCATCGATAACATTAAGATACGAGATGCATTATTTTAAATACGAGTGACGGCATTCCAAACTGATGGTCGTAAATAAAGGTTAATGTAAAAATGTTTCAAATGTAATTAAGACAGAAAAATAAATTATTGTATTTTATTTTGAATTTAAGAAGACATTTTTTTTCTATACTCATATTTTATTGTCTGTATAATACGTACTTCTTTAAATAATATTGCTCACTAAATAATATCGCACCATGAGCCGGTTTGAGCGGGCCCGCGCGAGAATTATTATTTTTTTATTAAATCATGATTTGATACAAGTTACACTGCCAAGATTATTACGAAGAGCCTAAAACGTGTAATCCAAACGGTTTTTCCAAAATTGCATCTCTAGAGGGAAACTGACGGATTTTTATAATGATCATTTTTAACTGTTTTATATACAAGAATTCAAAATATATAATATTCCAAAGCTCTTATTACTGGCATTTATCATATATTGTCACTAAAATATGAAGTAAGTGAAGATCTAAAATAGATTATTATTAGTTTATTAGTGTCAGGCGTCATTTGTGGGAAACTATTTTTACTAAGTTAAGATCTAACTGACTGATCAAAGGTCTAAAATCTAAAGTCCATTCATTAAAAGAACTCGTATTCTATAGAATGATAAGGTTTACTTCCTATAAAGATTATTAGTAGATTGTTGTAATGTCCTAATTCTTATCAAATAGCGTATACTATGGCGATAGTTCGATATTAGCCCGTTATACAAATATATACGAGGATATATCGAATCATGAACAGAAATAATATTTATTTTAAGAACAATGTCTTCTTTGTTTATAAATTATAGTGTTTATGAAATAAGCTGTTATATCAATCAGTGGAATGCGCGTTAGTGCGGTTATGGCCATTCCATTAGCCATACCGATCATCAATTTAATATTCATTAAGTATTACAAAAAATATTAATATTTACTTCTGTTACTTGTCAATCAATAATAAACGATAATAATGAAAAATACCTATAGGCCACTTAAAATGTCGAGCAAATCGAAATTTAATAGTATTGTTAGAAGTTTGCGGACTGTTAGAAATCCATAGTCCACTCTGCGGTTACCGTAAGTTTCCGTACTCACCGAACTTTAAATCCTGATACGCACAAACTAATACGTATTATCTACATACCTATATTTGAACACTGTCGAAGGCAATTAGCATACCTACATGACGCTAACGAACCGGCTCTACTTCCGGGATCGTTACATCGTCCGAACGTGAATGAACATCATTACAATGCTATGTACGTGAACGTGAAACTCTCACGAACAAGAGAGTGCCCGCGACGACGAGTGTACGGGTGTTGCGTCGCGGGTCGGCGGCTAGCGCGCGCTCACCTGGCTGTTGTCAATCGCGTACATAATAAATGCGAGTTAGTGTGCGCGCGCGTCGCATTGCATGGCGGTACACGCGAGTGCGAGCGCAGCGTGACTCGCGGCAAGACTAGCCAGCGGCGCCGGCTGCGACGAGCGTGCGGCGCATACGCACACCTCCACGCACGGGCCCGCCGAGTGAAGGGGAAGCGGGGACCGAGAGATCCGGGTTGCGCCCACTGCAGCAGCCGCTAGGCGGCCCCCAAACACACCGACCACCATTGACCTCTGCCTCTGCCGCAACGCCGAATACGATTGTCACACATCCGAACACATATCAATGACAGATCGCAACCGGAAATCATAAACTAATCCGCACTTATAAAAACATAGTAAAATAACGACGACATCGTTGTTTTTAATGGAAAATAAATTTTGATGACACATGTTTTGTTTTGATAATGGTAGAGAAACACCAGATTTGATTTGTGTACTTTTGTACATGATAATCTTTGTGCAGTTGCTGGGATTCATGCACAAAGTAGCTGGTGTCTACTCTCTGCATAATTATAAATTTACCATATTAAGGCACTCCATCTGATTGGACTACAGTTCCACCGTTGCTTTCATAGTACAAATAGGCAACTGGGTCATGATAATAAATATGACAATATTTGTTTGTAAATGCAAATAGACTCCAACTTACAGTAGCCATAATGAGATATAACTAATATCTTATCAATGTGGATTCAGTCCCTTTTTTGCTTAACTTTAGAAATTTAATTACTGTATATTACAAAGGTTACAATGACATCATTAATTACTGAATTTTAATTTACTTTGTTGAAAACTTTATTAATGACACAAATTTTAAAGTTCTAGAAATAACAGAGCTGGTGTAAAAAAAACACTTACTTTTTTTGACTACTAATTTATTTTAATACTCAGCAGGAGATTATAAAACAATTTGGTTTTATTATGTGAATAATAATTTAAAGTTGTTTTTGTTGTATCACAAATTCAGTCTTAAAATAAGATTAAATGAAATAAGATTTCCAGTATCTATGATGGATATTTAATTTCCTCGAGAATTTAGTATGAAAGTCAGATATTATGAATATTATAAGTTACTTCTATTTCAACAATATTTACAGGAATATAACAGAATTAGCTGACAATTTGAGAGCTGTTTTAAGAGCAGAATCTATTGCAAAAGCTTACATATAAAAAAAAATATTTTCTGACGTTGATATCCCTATTTATGATAGTAGCAATGAGTCATACAGAAGATTGTACAGAAGAATACTAATATAAATAAAAATAAATATATAAGTTATCTTAATATTAAATATGGTTATACTAAGGAACACAAAAAAGTATGTATCAATAAATCCCATTTTTTTCAAGTCAGAGCTTCTTATAGACTACCTGCTTCACCTAACAATCTGATTTATATTTAGCCTTTCTACTAGCTTCAGTAAAATTGTTGAATTGTAAAAAACCTTATTTAAAATTTCTAAAGGCATTATTAAAGTAATCGTTAAAAAAAGTCCAGAATGGCATGAACATACTTATAGTCATTATATTTCAATTAGTTTTATGGTTGCATAAACTTTTTTAACATCCATCTGTTGGCTTAAACAGTAATAATAGTAAAATTTCAAACTTCTGGTGTAACTAAATATATTTTACCTGTATTCGGCCCACGAGCTCTCGTGGGTTAAAACTCCCGTCAGCTTGATTCAAATTAAATATCACATTAAAATACACGTATTCAGGATTTCCTTTCGTAAGTCCCGATTTATTCTCAGACAACGTTACATAGTAAAAAGTCTCCACTAAATTCAAGTATTTAGTATAAAATTCATTCAAACAAGACCGCGGCACTGATATCAATTGTTCGCTATCGTTTGACATATTTCAATATACGTTGCTACTGTAATCGCGCACAACAATCACAGTTTTAATTGCATAATTCGTATCAAAACACTGTTTCTGCAACCTCCCATTCGGACCCAATACAGATTTTAATCTGACGTGACGTGACGTCTGACGGAACATGACGTGACGTCGGGGGATCTACTGACATCCATGTCAATATTGACATTAGATTAACTTTTTTTTATAATATATAAATGGTATCAAACTTATTCCGCCATAGTAATTAATATTTTTAATGTATTAACGTAAGATGTAATAAATATGTCCAATGATTTACGTTTTAATAGTTGCATTGATTATTTATCAGATATTTAATTTGTTTAGTAAAATGATTTGTTGATTCCTTCATACTTTTCTAACGCTTTTCCTCGTAGTGTAAGATTGAGTATTAATCTGCATGCAAATTACGTGGGTACTTGATTGAATATCAAAGGCACAATTGCGTAACGTTCAACTTCAACCGGTTACAATTTAAATAAAACAGCAAATCAAAAATTAACTTATATTTATAGACTTACGTTTTATTACTTTTATATATTTACACCAAATAATACTATTGTACATGTTTATATACAAATAATTACTATTCACACACTAAATTTTTTTTTGTTTTTACTGATTTTCTTTTAGTCAATTTTATCGTTCTATCCTCATCAAGAGTATCAATTGTTCCGTGTGAATTTAATTTCATTAAGTAGCAATGAAATATTTTGCTTTATTATGTTCTAAAAGTTAAAAATATATAGAATTTATTGAAGCAGTTCATAATATCATTTAGAATTGGATCAGTTTGTTTTCCGATGCTCACCCTATGACAAAGTTAACAACAATAATTAAGTTTATTAATTAAAAGCTTATCAACTCATTGTGTTTCTGGATGAATGTTAAAGATGAATAGCTTTCAGGGTAAAGTAGAATTGATTCTGTAAATATTGTGGTACGAGTGAAAAAAATATATAAAATCAATTATTATTTTAAGATCCATCATAGACGTCAACTTGAAAAATACGATGCATTAGAATCGTCTGATTCATAATTCAATGGCGGTATATTTTCACGGTTTCGTTTTTTACTAGCAATACGTTTGTTCTTGTTTTGTTGTCTACTACGGAACATTTTGCTTTCATCTGCGCACTTTGTTGTAATGCTTGTTCTGGAAGAAATAAAATTTAATTTACAAAAATATAATATTAGTCACTAATATTTATTTTTACATTTGAACTAGACATTTTATGACACGAACCTTACTACGCTTTCTGGTACATGACATTTTTCAACAACTGTTTGTACTATATCATTAACTAATGAAGAATTTAGCTTTTTTTTGGCTGGTTTATCAGGAAAAGCTGGCGACGGCTTGCCGGTAAGCGAATGCGTCGCTAAAACTCTGAAAAAAAACGAGAAGCATTCAGTTTGATGCCAATGTGGTACATTTTAAATCGTTACATTTACGATACTTACTTGCGTGAAAATACTGCAGTCAAAAGTTTTCTAGTAGCATTAGTATACGATGACCAGTCCATGTTTTTCATGAGTTTAGTTGGTACAATGGCATTACCCTCGCCGATAGACACCTGAAGAGCAAGTAAAATACAAAATATTAGTCTAAAGAATATAAATAACACCTTGTTTGCAAATTATACAAGATAATACAAACCATATCACTTTTCCCTCTATTTTTGTGTTTAGATTTGAAAATCTTACTGCTATTAGAATCCTCCTTCTCCGTCTCTGTGTCGTCATTAGATAGTTCAGCGTATGTTGTATTAGCTGGTGAAATATTGTAATCTCCCTGCAAGTACGTACAAATCATGTTTTAAATACATATTTACCAATACTTGGATTAAATATTAATGTAAATAAGAATACTTACGAGATCAGTATTTACAGTAGATGTTCTTTTACGTTTGTGCGCTCGTCTTCCAATAGAATTGTTCGTAGTTCGTGTAGATTGTTCATCATTCGAAATGTCGGTATTCGGATCAGTAACAGAATCGATTAGTGACGATGACTCGGGTTTTTTATTTTTCAAACGATTCTCTAAATCTTCTATCTTTGAACACATAGCTCTTATCACATTTTCCATTTTCTCAATTTCAGGCATTTGGTATTCAATTTCTGTTTGTGTAGCTTTTTCATGCGTTAATTTCGGCGATTGGTTAATTTTTATCAGTCTTTCATTAAAATTGTCTGCCCAAACTTTTGTTATTACTGCTTCTTGCTTAGTTACTTTACTATTTAAATTGTTGTTAAACGATCTCCGATGTTCCCTATATTGTAATTTAGGTATTTCAAGTTGTTCATTGTGTTTAATATTTTTGTTGTTATAAGGAGAGCTGGGCTGAAAATCGAATTTGGCATATAAGATTCGAGTTACAGGAGCTTAATGGTAAGTTCCTATTCACCTAAAGTATAAAGGGTAGATAAATCACACTTAAAGACAAATAAGGAAATCATTTACTTACTGCTGATTTTCCTTTGCCTTTGGTACATGGCGAAGTTTTTGGGGTACTCGTGTTAGTAGGTACTCCGCTTAAGGAAGACTGTAAAAAATATTAATATGATTTTCATTTTATTTTCAAAATTTGTTTTTTGTAAGGGGTAATGTATGAAACTATTTAAACGATTTTACCAATTCTTTTACTATTACAAATATAGTTTATTCCTTATTAATATAAAGTAATCAATCTTTTACTGTATTTTCTAAAATATAACTACTTACTCTCGATCCTATAAGATTATATAAAAATGTTGCCATTGGTAGAGTATTATCCTTGAATTCTTTACCACCTGTTTGTTCATACTCTGAAAAGAAATTTGTTTGAATTACTATTTATACACAATAGAGTGTGAAATATGCAAATAAATAGATTTTAAATAACATTTACTTATTTGACGACTGTCTCGTTGTAGCTCTAATAACGCTTCAGCTGCGTCTAACTCTGAAGGGACAGACAATGTTTCCATTGTCCCTGCAATATAATAAACGACATTTAATACAATTTTATTACAAAATATTACTAATATCTCATATTTTAGCTAGCTACCCTGCTTGTACTTACCAAAACGATGCAATTATAAGCCAATCATTTGTATTGTTTAAAGACCACTTAACTAATTTTCGTACCTAAACATTTGAACTTTAAAAATTTTTACGTTTTAAAAGTTACTCATAAATTATTACTATTAAAGTGCTTTCTACCAAGGAGCAGGATTATAATAACGTTTGTAGACGGTACATACTTAGAATAAGGTTCTGGTGAGACAGTATAAAATAAATATCAATGTTTCTACAGTTACTTTATAAAAATACGAGTATATATTAAATATGTTCTAAATTTCCATCAGTTTCAATAATACACGTTTTAAACAAATACCTACATGATCTAAGCTTACTATTTTTTACACTTAACATGGATCCTATTGGAGGATCTAATTGAAAAATCATACTCAATATTCCTATTTGTTTACATTTAAAATTTATACATTATGTATAAAACTATTCCTATTAATTTTATTTGCAATAAAAACCAATACATGTAGTTTACAAGTTATTTAAAATATTCAGGAGAATTAACTGTAAGGTTCTACTGATTTTCGATATATAATTGAATGGAAAAAAAAATAATTAATTGTACTTACCGATATTGTTCTAATTTGTAACTCGTTTACCACTTCACCAAAATAACAAATCAAAATTAAGGGCAAGTTGCTCATTCAAAACACTGAAGAACACTGACATAAATTCGCATTTGAATTTACCAAATAGTCTTCCAAGTGGGACCGTGCCCGAAAATACCACGTTATTTCAATTGTTTCGCTTCCAGGTACATAAAATTTTGAACACTGTTATATTGCCTCTAGCAATCCTGCTTATCTATTGTAGTCGTCGGAGAAATTTACCTGAACGCTCAATTTTGTTGTAACTACGCTTAATTGTTTTGTCTTTCTCTGTATTTTGTATTCTTATATGATAAGCAGCTTTTTTTCCGGCGTAAAACTTAAAATGACTTTTATTATTACCTAGATATGTCTTCAAAATCTTTCAGTTTCGAAAAAATAAACGTTAAGAATCGCTTTTTCGTCTTTTATTATTATAAATTTAACTTTTCTATATACATACAATATTTAATTTACTGGAGTCAATAAATAGAACTATTACGAAACTACAGTACCTCACTTTGAAGCGGTATGGTCTGTTACTAGCAGCATCTGCTTAGCTGTTATGAACCTACAATTAAATTACGTAGGTACTTATACCTAGTTATGACTAAAGGTCTTTGTCATTGTATACGTATTATTTAGTATCCAATCAAGTACTGAAGAACTTAATGTTTTTGGCTAGAAAAATATTGATCTAAATATTCATAATTCTTTGTAATTTGCCGTATTGGGCAAAGAGGTTTTATTACCATAATGATGAATGAAAAGTAAAATATGAAAATAAAATGTTTTATTGTAATGAATTAAAAACATAAACACTCAACGGTCAACATAACGGATTAATTGTTAATGTTTTTGTAGATGATAGCCACAGAAGTGTTAATTTCCCATTTGATAAGTACCTACCTACCTATAAATTCCTTATTTATATTCACAAATTAGATTAACGAAAATCATAGGTCCTATTCATTCTCCTTTCATTTCAAAGTAAACTTTATTTGATTGCTGTTTAATAAAAATATATTTCTGATTAAAACTGGATTTTACGTAATAATATGTTAAACAAAACACTTCGCTGATTTTCTAAGCAAATAAGTTAAATACGAAGTCATAATCACAATCACAAGTGGCGCTGTTGCCCAAGGATATCTGTAGCTAACCACAAATAGGATTATAGTAACAGGACTATTGATGTTACTTCAGCATACGTAGTATACTACTCGAACAGATGACTAATAACACTATGATAACAAATTAGTATATAACATGCTTCTTTGATTGTGTATCCAAGACACAGGCAAATATATTTTTAAAGAGACTATCTATGCCCTCTCGAGTTTCTCGCAGGATATTAAAGGCTTTAAAACTACTTTAATGGTCTCGTGGTAGATTTAATTGAATTGAAATCATAATTTGGAAATACCTACAAATTAAACGGTGACATTTTATGTAACTACAACAGAATCTTGATGTTGTGCCTAAGTGCATTTATGCTAAGTGCATATAGCGTGGACTTTTAGTTCATGAAATTTCTTTCAATACAATAGCGAGCCGTTACATACTCTAGAATAATTTGACAAATTAAAAAAATCTTACGGTGCATGGGTGCATCGCATCTTTGTTCATATGATATTTGATTCCATTGTTAGTTTTGCGATAGGCGAGCGGCGACGGAATTGGGTGCGCAGTATCGTAGGTTAACTGCTGTATCTATTGTACTCAATTTTTACCTGCGAGAGTACCAACATTTTATTTTAACATGAGCCCTATATTTCAGTATTAATTTGTACTCCACGGAGAGCAGTGTAATTTGAAGCATTTTAGAATGTCTCGCGGCCTGTGGCTTTTGGTGGAGTGGTTGAGTGAAAATGAAGTGTTCTCTAGCTATGGTATTGTAAACGCCGCTTCGATAACGGCCGGAGAGGGCAACTTAGATATTGGTAAAATCATTTTAGCGCCCAGTCCACACAACAGCGCAAAGCATGCGAAAATTTTGCGAATATCCGGTAAGTGTATAAACCTACGAAAGAGTCACGCATCTATTGTGGATTCTAATCTTATAGCGCAATGATCACTATATCTATTTTACATGCATAAGGTTACGGGTTCGATTCCTGATTAACACGACAATAACATATATAACAAATATGATCACTGGGGTCTCATTTTATGTGTTAAATTTGCATGTTCCAGATAAAAAACGGGACATTAAAGGACTCAAGGTGCTACTGGAAAAGCAGGACGATCAAATGAAAAACGTACTTTCATTATGCTTGAAGACTTTGAAAGATATGAAAACGACTACTATGGTGAGTGAAACTAATTATATATCAAGTTTTTATTTAAACTGAGCCAACGACACGAAATAAATGTTTTCATTTAAATTTCAACCGTTTCCCATAAATTCGTACTCGTAGCTAAGTTAAGTGTCGCTGATGTAGAGTCCTATTATTTTTTAATTTATTGAATAAAAAACTAAAATTAATCATCAGATTTATTAACAATATTTGTTAGCACTGTAAGTGCTATTTTAAATAATTTTATTAATTCCGTAATTGGGAACAAGAAGTATTACAGAATTCATTTCAAACAGTAAAACTATATCTAGAGCTAAGTAAGAAACGAATATCATATCAAACGAATAAAATTACACAGACAGCAAAATATACATATATTTAACAAAGCACAAGTACTGTAACTATCACGATTGAGATCGATGATATAATATTTATTTGCGTCCCCGCACCTACGAGGTTTGTTTTCAACCAATCAACTTTTATTCGCATGAGTAATATGGAAAGGATTGTGAGATCATATTTAACTTTTAGCGAAATTGATTTACATAAGTATACCTAATACCTAACTCCAATCTAAACAGATACGTAGGTATTTGCTGTACAAAATCAAAAGGTTGTATGGATGCTTTCGTTAGACTAATCCAATAAAAAATACACTTACATGTAATAATGTTCATTTTAGAATGTAGGTATTGCATTTCACTTAAATCATGAGAATTTGAAAATAAATAAAATTCCACTATTACTTGAAGTAGGTAACTAGGTAACTTATTGTGATAAAAGCTTATGTAGCCCGGTATGATTCAATGAGATAATCGTGAATATGAAGATTCTTGTAATGTTTTTGTAGACAAAGTAAATACGTATGTTAATCTTTCCTAGTAACGCAGGATCCCTTATTTACATTAGTAAGTACAATATGACACTAGTGACTACTAATAGTAGTAGAACTAGTGGTAATTAGGTGATCACAGGACACAACAACGTGTATTTGTAATTTAAAACTATTTCTGTTGCAGTATTCAAATCCGGAATCCAGTAGAGTAGAAGATACGGACATAAGTAGTGAAGACGATGAGGTACGTACCCACCCAATTTGTCTAATTACTCGTATTTACAATCTACAGTTATTTTGCAGATATTTTAAACAAAACCATATAGTGTAAATTTCGTCTGTTTACAGGAACAAAAACCAGATTTGAACTATAGTACCCTCAAAAACAAATTTACGCCTAAAAAACCAAGCTTGTCTACATGTAAACACAACTTGTCAGGGTTAAAGCAAAATCAATATAATAGCAGGTGTTCCTTGATAAGCAGTACTCCTTTCCCAGAATCTTCAAAACTAACGTTTGACCAAGGCACCCAGACCGACGCAACTGTAGATCCAAATATTACGAAAATAGAACACTTGGATGCCATGCTTAAGAAACTGTACCATCAATTTCTCACTTTGATCGGGGAAACATCTAACGTCCCGCAACCGGCGACTTCGATGGATTTCTCTGAAACAGAAATATCAGAAATGGATAATCAATCGGAGGTTGTGAAAGAGGAAACGATAGTTACACCGTCAAACATATTCCATAATAATACCAACGAAGAGAAAATTAAACAAGCTAAAAGATTATGTATTAGAAGAGCTTCTGCACAGACCACCAATGCGAGCCTGCCTAACCCCGATCCTGATGCTAATATGGTGATATATGTATATTTTATTCGTATATATTGTTAATATGTATATTTCGTAGAATACCTACCAGATTTAATGCACATGAGAATAACAGTTTTCTTCTATACCAAATAAACTTCTATATAAAGAAAAGAACAAGATGGGATGAAAGTTATTTTTAATTAATTTTATTGTTACAGATACCAATTGGCACCGGTACGACCAAGATACCCGTTACAATAATAAACGCGATTGATTGGAGTTCATATTCGACCGCTACTAGACAATTGTTGCAAGCTATATTTCCACGAAAGTAATTACAACTTTCAAGTACTTTTACTTATAAGTTTATAACTATGCCTCTATAAAAATACTTATTATTGTTTTTTATATATCATTGCGCCGGGTTTTCTGTAAATGTCGTGTTACTTTTACCTTTTTAAATTACAATTGTAAACAAAAGCCCTTGCTGATAACTTCTCAGAATTAGAGCTTATTTATCTTTTCTGGTATTAATCGCTGTGAACGTTTCATTATCTGTATTATTTAATTTTTTTATTGGAAGAAGCCTCGCTAAGTTGTTGTTGATGGCCAGGTTTTTTCTAACGTCGCCACTTTCTTATAAGTGCTACGTATATTTATATTACAATACCTACTTATAAGCAATAAACAAAAGAAATTAGAAAGTTTATTTTAAATAAATTTTCCAGAGTACTAGCAACGCATTCTCTAACCGGGAAACAGTCGCCAGCTTTCACAAATAAACCTCCGAAGAAAGCCCTCGATCCACACATCGTGAATGATATAGTCGATACGGTTTCCGACGTGTGCGGAGTTTCTAAGCGAATTGTAAGGTAATAATTAAACTTATCATCTATTTGTTGACGTTTTTATTAACTTTCTTACGGTTTTTACCCGTGTTTTTTGCTAGCTCGTTTACTAGACTCCACACAAAACCGTCATTTATGATAATATTATAAAATTGAAAGCTTCGAGTATATAAATAATCTATACTGACATTACAAAATACGATTTATGACTGTAGTCTGTACCAATGCTATATTTTTACGAGAATGGTTTCTATACTTTGTATAAGTGTGCGATTTAATGAATATCGTAAACAGTATACGGTTACTTTAATTGCATATGTAATTTTTTTACAGATCTTGCATTACAACCAAATGTACGGATGAAGCTAAATCGTATCGAAATCGACAGCAATTTAAACAAAATAATGAATCCAGGGTTAACCAAGATAGTACGATACCATCCTCACCCTCACCAAACGATGTTGCTATGAAGGAATGAGCTCAAAATATATGACTTTACTATCAAATAATTTGTATGCTGTGTTTATCATTAAATTGTTTTTTGAAAAAAGTTATTGTATTTTCTTATCTTTCTGTTGAGTGGGGAAAAATAGATCATACTGTCTGAAATGTTAAATTTCAACTAATGTTAAATAGCCTTCAACATAATAGTTGTAATTTAATCTAAGTTTTTATGTTTACACTTTATAAGCAAAAACATTTTACGGTTGTAGTCGTCACGAATAGGGTCCATTTTGACGTTTCTGAGGATTATGAACTACATACATACATACATATCGTCACGCCAGGTCCCTTATGAATTAACCTTGTAGGAAGTCAAGGAATACGAGGCAGAAATGAAATAAACGTTAAAATGTATAATCTAAGCCATTATAAATTAATTAGTCGAAAAATCGGATTATTTTGCTTAAGGGAATTTACAAAATGCAAGATTACATACATTATTACAGTGCTTTTAGGCAAAAAGTATTGAATTTTAGCAGTAATTGATTCAGTACAGTACTAAAATAAATTAAAATTGTCGTTCGTAACTATACAACGAACATAAGTATATGATTAAAGTAATTACTAGTATATTAAATATAATCTTCAATAAATGTTTAATTACTAGTTCTGCAAACAAATGTAGTATATTGCGTTTCACTAATGTTAGATTTTTAATACTTTTATGTAAAGTAAAAAAAGTGGTATCTAAAAATTCATAATTTACATAATTGTCACAAAAAATTTTTCTTTAATTTGGTTGCTACTATTAATCAAGTTTTTGGGCTGATAACTTCTTTTATATTGACCACTGAGCGGACCATTCACAATTGGTATTATTGAACCTCTATATTCTGTGGTAAAGAATATTTAAATTCTGTTAGCGCAAAAATCACAACCGCAACGTGACACCGCAGCAACCAATCAATAAGTTAGGTTATGGTAATGTCATTAATATCTCGAAGATATTGTTAGTATTGAGTTTTCATTTAATTACTATAATACAACCATGGAAGATACTGAGGACTTAGATTTCGTAGCACCGGAACACGACCAGCTAATAAGTGCAATTACTAAATTAGACAAAACCCAACATATTACAGCGCCTACACGGAATGAACCTACTAGTGTTAATAGTGAATTTAATTTAATAAAAAGTTCTAATAATTTAGATCTTCTTCATGCTGTAAAATTGTTAGAGAACACTGCTAATCATGTACAGATTGGTAAGAAATTAAGGGCGACCCAGAACAAAGGTCAAATACTATCAAAACCTCTAGAAAAGCCTCAAGCGGAGCGTATCAAACGTGAAACAGGTTATTTGGAGGCAAAAAAAAAGATCGGCAGGTGGGACGCTGTAGTAGCTAGAAGTCGTACTGTAGATTTTGTTTCTTTCCCCTTAAAAACCCTAAAAGCTAAAGAGAAACATCCACCAACGAAACACTTCTTATCGAAACTCACATTGAAGTCTCCATTGGAGAAGGCACTGGAGGAGGTTGACCCTCCAATATTAGCTGAAGATGAAGATGAAGAAAATTCCTATCCAATGACTTACGAGGAGATGTTGGAGCACAGGCAGAATATAGCCAGTTTAAGAGCCAAGGAATCATATAAAGCTGCAAAAGCTAAGAGGCAAAGCAAAATTAAGAGCAAAAAATATCATCGGTAAGGGAATCTCAGTTCAAAATTATTATTCTATATTTAGGTTAGATAAATAATACACATCCTTTTATAAGTTTGTATATTATAATGTTAGTATATATTAGTTTTATAATAATTATCACAAGTGATTATGAACAATAGATTCTTATTCTGGGAAGTGAACTAGATTCAATAATGGACCAATAATTTTTACTGGAATTTTGATTTAGCCTTCATATTTATTTATTGGCATTGATTAACTAAATATGTTAATTGTTAGATAGCAATTAAGATTTTATTCAGCTAATATCCATGTAGCATATTAATGTACCAAGAGATTTGTAGATTATTGTATGACAAATTGTTATTTAAAGTTAGTAGTTTGAGAATTTAGTACCTTATAATGATAGAGAATGCAATATTCGGGAACAGTAGTGTGGATTACTCTCTTTTTTATTATAATGCAGTAAATGTGATCCTGGTAATGTAAACAACTTCCATGGTGTTGCAAATGTCTATAGATTGTATGACCTGGCTGCTTATAATTAAGATAATTTTAGTTTTGTTAATCTATAAGGCAAAGTTAACCTAATATTTTTAAACAAGCTATAAAAATATTTTAAACATAGTATTTACCTTCTGCATAAATATCTTACAGTATTCTAAAAAAGGAGAGATTGAAACAGCAATTGAAAGAATTTGAAGAACTGCAGGTCAAGGATCCAGAGGAAGCTTTGAAAAAATTAGAGGCATTGGAGAAAGTTCGTGCTTTAGAAAGGCATACACTCCGACACAAAAACACTGGCAAATGGGCTAAGAGTAAACTAGTTAGGGCTAAATATGACAAAGAGGTAAATATATTACAGTTTTAAATATTACTTTATATTTACCACTATATATGAAATAGTGGTATTCAAATATTTGTGTAACATATTAATGTCTGCAAATTTTTACATCCCATTGGTAGGTACGGGTCTTTGTTGCAGCCATGAAGATCTTGAAGCAAGTTCCACCACACTGCTCAAGTGCAGATTGATGGGAGGTCGCCAGCCCTTGATTATTAAGGCCTCTATGGGGTGTCTATGAATAGTTTCCTTGTCTTAATCGTTAAGGTCGACTGCTAGCTGTGATTTAACATCATAATACATAACAAGCAATTCTAATCTAAAGTATTGTTTTAGGTAAGACAACAGTTAGCAGAACAATTGGCTGTAAGTAGAAGTTTGACTCATAAAACACAGGACACAACAAGTACGGATGATGAAGCTGATAATAATGAAGTAATTCCAGACTTAGCATTGTCACAGGATCCCCTGAATCCATGGATGATGAAAAGATCAGATAAGTCTAACATCAATGAAGAGTTCGATTTTGGATACAAAAAATATTTAAAAGATAAAGTATTCATACACAAAGATAGTGACTCTGAATCTGATGTAGAGAATGTTACAAACAGCATGCAAGATAAAAATAAAAATGAGGACACATTAGAGACGCTTAAAGACAGTGTTAACAAATTCAATTCTATAGAGACTGAAGCAGAATGTATGACTAATAATGAACCCATAGAATTTGTAAAAAGTAATACTGATATCAAAACTCCGAAGAAAAACATAAAAAAACAAAAATATATACAACATGTTGCAACCACAGAATGGGTTGTAGAAAAGGTAAGCAATGATGAAAGTGATGTAAGAGTCTATGACAACATATCTGAAGCATTTGACAGCTATGAAACGAAAGTCGCTAAACAAGTTGAAGAAAAATTAAATAAACTGAGAAAACATATTGACAGTTTAGAAAACAAATCAAGAATATCAACAGAAAAGAAGCCAAGGAAACCAAAACCTACCAAGGATAATCTAGAGTATTTAAAATTAAAAAATCAGAAGGTAAAAGCAATAATTGATGAACAACTAATTGAAACAAATGAAAAGAATAGTAAAGAATTTCAAGAGGTAGACATTTCAATTAAAGATTTACAAAACCTTCAAACAGTTCCAGCTAGTGGTGAGCCAGGAAAGAACAATACTGACATAGACCCTAACAGGTTTATAGAGGTTAAACCAAAATATTTAAATACAGCACTCTCGAAAGGTGAGAATGATATAGACGAGTTGGATGATGAGCAAGTAGTACCCAAAGTTGATATTGAAGATGTTTTTGAAGAAGATGACGTTGTGGCAAGTTTTAGACAGGAAAAGGAAGATGAAATCAAGAAAGATAAACCTGAAGAGCTCAATTTATTATTACCTGGTTGGGGTTCTTGGGGTGGTAAAGGTGTCAAGCAAACCAAGCGCAAAAGAAACAGGTTCATAGCTAAACCGGCACCTAAAATACCTCGACGTGATGAAAACAAAGGTGATGTAATTATAATAGAGACTAAGGATCCTAAATTGTCTTTACATAAACTAACAGATGTACCATTTCCATTTAATACTGTCAAGGATTTTGAAGCATCAATCAGAGCACCTTTGGGTAATACATTCATTCCTGAGAGGGCTCATAAAAAGATAATTAGACCAAGTGTTATTACTAAAGCTGGTACAGTAATTGAGCCAATGGATGAGGAAGAATTGCTCATGCCAAAAAATAAATTGTTCCGGAATGAATCTGTAATCAAATTACTAGCTAAGAAATAAAACAATTATTTTGTTGTAAGTTTATTTTTACACTACCCTTATTCTAAACACCTACACGGACAGGCGGTGACACCAGTATAACACCATCACCTCTTACAAATAACATCGGGATATTTCGTTTTGTGGTTCTATAGACTTCTTCATAGGTTTCTTCATCGATCTCAACAGTTGTAATAGTTTCTTCTGCGTCTCCCAAAACCATGTTTAGATGTTGATCATAAGCCTATCAAATAATTGATTATTATTAAAATAAAAATGGCAAAGGCTAATGGCTATGGCTATGGCAAATGGCTAATGGCTTTATATAATTGTATGTAAATAAAGTTTGTGGGAATAGAGATAACTGAGGCAGTTTTTGCTCTCTACCTAACCTGTATAAGAAAGCTCAAAGCTGCTCATAGCGGTGAGATGTACTACAAAACTGAAATACATTGGAGTTCTTTAGTAAGACACAATAATGATATGGGTATAAAATAAGGACATTTGTTATTCGATGCTTTGTAGTAGATAACTCCATTAGAAAACTGACGTGATGGTACAATAATAACAGTAAAAAAACTATAATTTACATACATGTAATTTCCCGCGTAATTCGCGTTCATTGCGCATTTTGACATAAATTCTTTCATCTAAACTGAGTCGTATTAAATCCAGGGGTTCCTTTACTGTCATAACAGCTACCTAAAAAAATATTACAATCAAAACAGGCATGCATTAACAAAAATGTATAAATAGTTTTTATAACAATTACAAAGTGCTTTACATTTTCAGCTTCGTCTGCCATGATATTTCTATTTATCGCAGCTTATCCACCGTGAATTTATAAGCTTGAAGAAGCTTATGCTGCGAATTTGACTTAAAATGTACCGTGTTGTATATATCCAGTTAGTTCTTATACGGCTAATTTGAACAAATGTCAGGATAGAGAGCTCATAGTTTTATTATGTTACTACTTATCTATGGGATAGCTTACCACAGATAAATAATAATATTTTTCACAATTGACATCTTGAAATTTTTTTAAATAGTACATTGGACTCTCTGCAATTTACCACAAACCAAAATCTGCAGTTTATTTATGCATGTATTATATATTACTAGCTGTACCCGTAACTTTAACCGCGTGGAAATCCATATTTTTCCCGTTTTTGCAACATTTGTTATTGCTGCTCCACTCCTTATAGTCACAGCGTGAGATATATAGTCTATTAGCCTTCCTCAATAAGTGGACTATTAAATACAATACAAAAATATTTTTCCAATTCGAACAAGTAGTTCCTGAGATTAGCGCGTTCAACCAAACAAACTCTTCAGCTTTATAATATTTGTATAGATATAGATATATCAGATCAGGGGAGCCAGCCTGAAATATGTCAATCGAAGAAAAAAGAAAGCAAATGAGGATACCTATCGTTTCTCTTTCTTTGCTCTGATTAGACAAAGATAACTATAGATCTGTGATCTTCCCTCTCTTATTATTTGTTGGACACTCTCACTCAAAAGCCTGCTTATGACTCTCCTGTCTAGTATAATATGTTGTATATGATATTTTTACTCATCTATTTTCTATTCTAGTTTAGTTATCTGTGTGTCTCTTTGATATTTTTATTCTGTACTACAAACACGCTATTTGTTGATGAAGGAACCTCTGTTTGATAAAGAATAATGTTGACTTGACATTATTATATCACATCGTTGGCATAAAATGAAAATAACTATAACTTAATCTGATTTATTAATCTGAATAATGAAAATTTCATAAACTGTATTAGTTGTACTACGTGAAGATACCTTTAGAATATGGTTAGAAGCGGGTGAGCAAGTACACTATGCTGCAATGTTTACTAGTATTAAAGCGTGTTAAAGAATTTCTTTTAATTTTGTTTTGCTTTTAGGCGTGACCGCGACAGAGATCGTGATCGTAGGCGATCGCATAGTCGCTCAGCCACACCGGATCGGAAACGAAGGCGATCGAGGTCTCGCAGTAGAGACAGGACTTCTAAATCGTCAAAGAGAAAGCGCAGTCGTAGTAGAGATCGTGAGTCCAAGAGGGACCGTAGTAGAGATCGCGACCGAGACCGAGATCGGGATAGGGATCGAGATAGGGATCGGGATAGTCACAGAGATCGGGACCGAGATAGGGATAGGAAAAGGTATGTAATTTACCGCAGACAGCATGGCGAAATGCTCCATATACTAACACACATTTATCATTTTTCATTTATAGTTCAAATGAACTTCAACAGATTACTTAATAGTTTCTCCTGGTGCTTATATAAGAATACAGAGCTGTACAAGTTACACTTTAGAGGGTCATCCCATTATCCATAACTTATAACTTATATGTGTTCATTGTGGAGGAAATTTCTTCCAAAAAAAGATAGCTCCTTAGTTGGCAGTTTTCAAATATGTTTAAATTAACTAACTGCTCCCTTATTCGTTTATACTTATTGAAATAATCTGTATAATTTTAAAAACCTGACTGTAGAAAGCAGTTTGTCTATATGTGCTATGATGTTGATAAAACACTACTCAATTGCATTGATTGTAGTGATAAGCGAGATGACAAACGCAATGGCTCTAAATCATCAAGAAAGAAGTCACCAGACAGAGAGAAGGAAAAAGAGAGAGAGGCAAGATCTAAGTCAAAAGAAAAGACCAGCAAGTCAGATTCTGCTGAATATGATCCGGGATCAGTAGATAAGGTATTATTAATTTCAAAACCTCTTTCTTTCTTTCTTATATCCTTTTTTTTCAATAATTTACACCCTAATATGTCATGCTGGCCGAGTATGTGTAGATACACTTAATTGGGGCTTTTTTAGGCATACATGCATACTCATCTGATGCAAAACTAGGCCAGTACATTACTAAAGCCAGTACTATGGTTACTGAGAAGTGTTAACATTAATATACATGAATTTTTAAGTACACATTATACAAATGTTAGTTTCAGACAGAACTAGTATTTGCTCTCATCGCAAAAATATTTCTTTTGAGTCGAAATTAAACACGTAGCCACTGGACATAAAGGCCAGGCAAATAGCAACTAATGACTTATCAAACAAAGAGATAATTTTAAAATTCATGAAATGTCTTTTAGGAGGAGGAACAGAGCCGTTTGGAAGCGGAAATGCAAAAGCGTCGTGAACGTATCGAGCGTTGGCGTGCGGAGCGCAAGAGGAAGGAACTGGAGACTGCTAAGAAGGATGTGCAAAAGGGAACGGTGGTGACCGCCATACAATTGCCTACTACTAAAAAATGGTCACTGGAAGATGACTCCGGTGATGAAGGTAAGGTTCAATGTAACATTGTAATATCACTACATAGTATACAACAAAGTCGCTTTCTCTGTCCGATATCCCTATGTATGCTTAAATCTTTAAAACTATGCAACAGATTTTGATGTGGTTTTATTTAATAGATAGAGTGATTGAAGAGGAAGGTTTTTATGTAAAATAATCGTGGAATAGGAAAGGGGAATTGTTTTACTTCAAATTCAACGCGTGCGGGTCACGGGCAGTAATAAATAAATCAAAACTACTGAATCAATTTGACTCATTTTTTCAGTGAGTGACATAGGATATATATATTTTATACCCGTGCGAAGCCGGGGTGGGCCACTAATATTCTTGTAAAACCATAATCTATATAGATTTATGTATGAAAGCCGCGTTAAAATGAGATAATTATTCAGAACAGTTATATTCAGACAGAATTTTTATTTCATTTTTGTATTGTAACTTTTTTTATGCTTATATTTACGTCTACAGATTTGCTGTCCGTGCCTTTTTTATTTTGTATCTTTTTGCAATTCGCAAATCTGCAGTTGAATTGTTTTTTTTCCATCTTTCTCCACTCATCCTTGTTCTTTTATCCGGTTGTTTATTTTCTATGATTGCAGCATCTTTGCTGTGGATCGCCATCAGGATGTTTGTGTATTGTAAATTTGTAATCACTTCTCTGAGTTCACTTGTTGTTGTTTAGCTTGTTTATTTGTTTAATTGCCCATTTATTTGCATATACTCGATTACATTTAATTATATTACAAGTAGTATATATTTATCTATTTATATTTGAAGCAAACTTTCATTTTCAATCTAGGCGAGGATGGTGAACCCAAAGAGAAAGCTACTGTGGAAGAGAAGAAAGAAATATTGCCAGAGGAGGAAGAGATAGACCCACTGGATGCTTATATGCAAGAAGTACAACAGGTTAATAATTTCACCAAACAATGAATACAGTTTGAATATAATTTAAAAATGTTGCATTTTATTTGTAGTATTTTGTTCTAAAGGAAATATATGACTGTTAAGTTATGATTGGAGATTAGGTTTAAATGGGCTGGATGAAGATACAGAAACTTAGTTCCAAAATAAGATTAATTGACCTAAGAGTTCTTGTTTGATTCTTCACAGAATGGGAGCCTTGTTACAGGCCCATTGTTTCCAATCAGTAGGCAGTCTGATGACTGTTATGATTGAATCCAGATCTTACTCTATCTTCATAAACATGTTTAACCCAGTAAACTATACATATTAAATTGTAATGTTTGCAGGAAGTCAGAAAAGTAAATCAGATAGACCAAGCCAGAGGGATTATGAGTACACCTACCACTGGTGGTGCCGGAGTTGTCATACTAACCGGCACTGCAAAGAGACCAGTCACCGAACAGAAGAACAAAGGTTAGTACGGATTTATTTTAACATTATTGTATTGTTATTAAAGATAATAAAATAATGGTAGTTATTGTTATGTTACTATTGCAATAAAAAAATCATCTACAGGTGAGTTGATAGAACAAAATCAAGATGGCTTAGAATACTCCTCGGAAGAGGAAACAGAAGACATAAAAGATGCTGCAGCAAATCTGGCCTCAAAACAAAAGAAGGATCTTGCTAAAGTGGATCACGCGAGTCTGCAATACTTGCCCTTCAGAAAGTCTTTCTATACAGAGGTAAGCTATTTAGCTAGGTGGCATTCAGTCATGAAGCAAACTTTACATTCCTTGTTTTTTATTTCTTTGATAGATAAAAAAGAACTGTCATGGAATATATATGTCAGAGATATAAAGCATTTCCTTGTTGGTATAAGTAAATTTTTCCCAAGTAAATCTCTAAACATACTATATAATAAAGTTGGTATATTATGTAGTATATACAAAATGTTTAAATTCAGTATAGTTCTTTATTATCACGTTCTTATTTGATACTACAGGTGAATGAACTTGCTAGAATGACCCCCGAGGAAGTGGAAGTCTACAGAACTGAGTTAGAAGGTATCAGAGTCAAGGGGAAAGGCTGTCCGAAGCCAATAAAGAATTGGGCGCACTGTGGCATCAGCAAAAAGGAGCTGGATATATTGAAAAAGTTAAACTTCGAAAAACCTACACCGATTCAGGCTCAGGCTATACCGGCTATTATGTCTGGAAGGTAAACCGTTGATCCTTAAATTAAAAATTAAAATTGAAAATGGAAGAACCATGTAAAATTTTCAATTCCATGAAATTCTTATACATGACATTTTCCACTTTATAATATGAATATCCTCACAAACAAACATAAACATAAAAGTGAACTATTGAGTGACTTAAGTATTCAATATAATTTCAGGGACTTAATAGGCATAGCCAAGACAGGCTCGGGCAAGACACTGGCGTTCATCCTGCCAATGTTCCGTCACGTCCTGGACCAGCCACCTCTAGACGACACGGACGGCCCCATATCCCTTATAATGACACCCACAAGAGAGCTTTGTATGCAGATTGGCAAAGATATCAAGAAGTTTGCTAAATCCTTGGGTTTAAGGGTTGTTTGTGTGTATGGTGGCACTGGTATTTCAGAACAGGTAGGTCGAATAAAAAAACATGCTTGTAATTAAATGTATATTCTCATGATTCTTTTTGATTTTTGTGTTATTCAAATCTGATTTCATCGGCAGCGTCATTAACATATAGTCAATCATGATCGTTTATCAATACTGGTATTACTAAAATTACAAAATAAAGAAAATGTAACTGAAAATTCAGCATATTTGTAAATGTACTTCAACATCTTTAATGCAGCTAGAAATCTGCCGAAAGTTCGGCGCCCTACCTACTTTGGGCAGATGCGTCGTGACATGGCAACATTGTTGTAGATCGCGGAACTGAAGCGCGGCGCGGAGATGATCGTGTGCACGCCGGGCCGCATGATCGACATGCTGGCGGCCAACTCGGGCCGCGTCACCAACCTGCGCCGCGTCACCTACATCGTGCTCGACGAGGCCGACCGCATGTTCGATATGGGCTTCGAGCCACAGGTATTCATTTATTTATTATAAAAAAAAAATAATAAAAAAAAATAATTTAATCTTTATTGAAAGCAAAACAAAAATTGTGGTACAAAAGGCGGGCTTAATGCTAAAAAGCATTTTACTACCAGCCAATCTCAGGGTTGTGCAGAAATGGCGAAGGCGG
>DWGJ01000649.1:0-27017 GCA_018246895.1 Aspitha aspitha aspitha | reverse complement strand
TCCTGGGTGGGAATCGAACCCACGACCTCCGGTTTTGCAGTCAGGGTCTCTAACCACTCGACCACGAGGCCAGTCATTTTTCATATTTTCATTCATAATTTACAAGTCTAGGTATCTACATATGTATAATATGTTTAGCATTAGCTAGCTCGTAGCAATATAATATATCTAACATCTGCTACTGTAACTATTCAAGCAATCTCGATTATAGATAATTGGATATAACTGCCTGAATTAGTGTCGATAAATCAATAGAACGCATTCATAAATCAATAATCCCGTCAGTCAGTATGCGCTTGCGCAGAATGAAATAACACTTGAAATATGGCGGCCGTAATGCTCAATCTTTCCAAATTCAAGCTTAATCCACACTGAATTGCTTTTAATTGGAACAAAAGGAGAAGAGCGGATTATTGGAAGTATTTTGGACTAGTCATGGGAAAAGTCGGCGTTTTGAGTGCAATCGCGATTTCGTCAGCGATTAGACCTCAATCAGAAGGGATTTGTAGCAATTTCCATTGACTGGCAAATTGCGGTTACGGAGAGCGAATTTGTGCCATTTATAAAACTACCTACAAACTACCTATTATACCTATTCATGTACAAAATTAACCACGATATCCAGTAAGTTTCTATAGGTACCTTTATGATTTAAAAATCTACTAGTCTACGAAATATGATCATTTACTTAGGATTCAAAGATTGTTCATTTTTTATATTCAAATGGCGGTAATATTTTTTTTCATAAACATCTTTAGGTGACAATGTTTGTATCGTCTTTTAGGTTGACGCATAACAATTTGAAACATACTTATAATTAATTTTTGATAATCCATCACTTCCATAACGTAACATATTATGTATAGTATCCTACTAGCTCTCTATTTACCCAAAGTTTGCTAGATAATTATAGTAAATTTGAAAAACTTTACCATAATGATTCTTACGGAATGCCCGTAGCGACATCGCGTTGTGACAAGTGACAAATCATAGTTCGAGGTTTTGAAACTAGATGGCAGGAGTCGTTGTACTCTTATGACTACTATGGAAATGGACTAAACACATTACCTACCATAAATTGTGCTATGGATGCATTCCGAAAATAGTGCAAGCTTTATAATTTTTTTTCGCTTATAAAAGCCAAGCAAAAACCTAACACACTAACATGACATACAAAGTTTTACATCCATAGAGTCATCCTCGTTTCCCATAGGGTAAGCAGAGTTTAATGATTTCCATCGACTACGGCAAAATTTTAAGCATTTAACATATTTATTATGACAAAAACGGAGAAATTCAGTAACTAAAGCACTTTCACGAAACTATTACCCATTACCTACACATCCCTTTCATTTCGACCTAGCGTGTTCTATAGCCCCATTAGAGTGTACAGCGGCCTTAACGTCACAGTTCGTGCAATACCCGCCCGACATCCATTTTGATAATGTAACGAAATTAATTATAATTATGGGTTTGGCTTGAGTGGTTTCAAGTTTGAGAGATGCGTAAACCATTCAGGTTGTTTCAACATGTTATAAAAGTAAATTTATGTTTAGCGAAACATTCTACCTCAATGTATTATATAATACTTCTATGTTAACATTTAAACGCATATCGCAAAATTTACCCACCATGTATGTACCGTTGACGTTAAAATTTCCTTTCTCAAGATATGCCTGTCCAGAATCGGTTACGTATTAATAAAAACATTTTCTATTGATAAAGATTTATTGATGTAAGCAATTGGTAAATAATCGATTCACTGTTACAAATTATATCCTAAATAAGGTAGAATAGCTACTCCGTTGTGGCGAAATACCGACTAGTTGCTAACCCGCTTGTCGACAGATATTAACGTCACTTAACTTCTCCGAGACGAGCTTTAACGATTGTTACTTGTCTGTAAAAACTTTTTATCACGGTAACGCTAGAGAAAATTTGTCATTAGCGGTCATCCATCCAAGTTTCTACGGCTCCTCGTGTCACTAAACTTTACAGATCAATTACCAACAATCTGCAACCCCGTCGGAGCGACGAGCGCTTCTGAAGCCATAGCAACTACCATTGTAGAGTCTTCATTGCATCATAGAACTCAAAAGTTAGCGTAGAGAAGTAGAGTCTCTACAAATCCGACATACTTTTTGTATTAGGTATTTAATTTAAACATCTGGTTTTAGAGTTGGCAAGTTTATTTCTATCTCAATTTGTATTGGGTAAACAGTATACCGTTATTAATATATTAATTACATTGATCAACTTATTGAGTAAAATATTTTTTTGTTTAATAATAATAGGTATCCATCTATTAATTATGTATCTACATAGTAACAACTAAAATATCTTTCAGTAGACCTCAAAAGAAGTAAACGTATTTCTGTATTTTTATCTATCGAGGAAGATAAAAAATAGAAATAAAGGTTTTCTTTACATTATTTACTCTAACGAATTCTTAAGTAACCGCTCATTAAGCAATGCGTACACTAGGTTAAAGGTGCCGTTATACGAGACGGCTTAGCGAATTGATTCGTTCCCACTGCTTAACGAACTTCATCTACCAATTGTACAATAGTAAATTGATTACAGATTCTATATGTGCCTACGTAGAAAATATAAATTCTCGAAAATAGAAGATATTCTCGTCAAATACCAATGCACTGTTTTGTCTAGATAAGTTTCAATTTAAGTTTTAATTTCCTAGTGATCCTTAACGTATTATGGCGTTTTACGCAAATTCATTCATAGAACAAAGTTGCTTTTTATATTGTAGGTAGGTACTCTTAAAATTAATTATTGGGTTCAATTACTTCTTATATTGATAGTTTTATAAAAGAATATAACACTGAAGAAATGGTTTGGAGTAAATTAACTTTCCTATTTATTTATCCTATAGGACAAAGCTTAATTTACGAACCGTGATTGAAGAGATACTATTTTTAACTCAACAGAGTTTACAATACTTTCAATTTTCATACTATAGCGGTCTGTCCAATACTTAAATACAAAAGTACCAACGCTGAATGTATTCTTATCGATAAGAAGCTTTTTAAGTTTTCATAATTCTACTACAGCTTGATGAGTGCAATAAATAGACACAGCAAGTTGGTAATCATGACATTTGTAGATTTCCAGGAAAATTGCATAATTATACCTAGTCTATGTGAAGGTAATACATACATTAAAAGGATTTTTGTAAGCATCTATTAAGGGACATTTACCCATTAGGCGGATTCGCGGTTTAAACTTGTATAATACCTACAAATGATATGTATACATAAATACATATTCATATTCGATGCGTAGGCTTAACGTTGACAAATTAAAAAAGCCGTTTCAAAAGAAGCCCAGATCGTTGACGATATTTAAAATAAATGTCATATTCAACCTGCAATCCAAACACGCAATTAACAACCATAAAACACATTTTAACAAATTAAAACCATATTATTGCATTTCAATAGCTTGGGAAATTTCATACGTGTCAAATATAACGCGTCTTTATTGCAAACGTTTAGACATTATGTAAATTATTATTAATCTATAGATACTAATCATGTAATAACGAAAATAACTGTCAGTCTGTCTATAACGTCTCCACGTTAAAACCGCTATTCCGATTGCGATGCAATTTAAGAAGGAAATTTATTCGATTTCGAGAAGAACAACTTCATTTTTTTTTCGTAAAAATCTTTTTCGTGACTATGTTACATTTCATAAACAAAATTACTTTTTTAGAAACAATCAACCCCGAGCAGGAAATGTGTAGGTAGGTAGGTATATACGGTTTAATTTATAATCAAATATATGTATGCAAAAATGACGTTTACTATAAAAACTATCTTAAATAGTGGTTAATTATTCATGTATTCGTGATACATTCCTAATGATACGATATTAAAAAAAAGTAAAAGTCTTTATTTGAATATGTTAATTATTTATATCCTAAATAATTACAATTATAAATTTGCATGTCCACATTTGTTAATTCTGATATGAATTATCATGATGGCAAGTTTATTAGTGATGTTGCAGAAGAAAGAGTGGTAAAGTCTGATGCGAAGAAAAGACTGCTGCTGGCTGCCGCTAGACCATTTATGTACCTACTAAAGCATAGCCATCTTTTACCATTTAATTGTCTTTAAAATCTCATAATGTAATGTAAATCTTCGCCCACCTTACTTTACTTAGACTTTGTTTATAAATTTCATATCGGTGAATGTAATTTTAGACTGAGCATGATTTTGATTTTTAATGCTATTTTTGCGGGAATAAATTATATTGCTATAGTATAATAGATACTATTAGTTTTTTTGCTATTTGTAACTTTAATTGCATGTTTTACGTTTTTTGTAAACTTAAAAAACTGTTAATTTGTCATTTTGAAGATGATTACTTTAATAATTCGTTTCAATTGATCGTTATCAATAAGATAGGAAGGAAAAGAAACAATAAATTATCTTTTACATTTTCATTTTTCAATCTTTAATTCTTAAATATAGCCTCATTAACTTAAAATTATATTTAAATTTATATACAAAATATATACAAGAAATCAATCGTAAGAAAACTTTGAACCCCTTATAGTTTGAAGTTTTCTAATGTTTGAAATAAAATCTAAACCTAATACTAAATTTCTGTTACTTAAATAATATACGTACATGATATTTATTTTGTAATCTGAAAGATGCCATAGCCCCTCAATTTGGAATGAACGAACTTAAAACGACGGTAATACTTTTTGGTAACTTTAGTTAACCATTAACTTACGCCTAACTGAGAAATTATCACAACAAATAAAACTCTAAGAAAACATAACAACAATAAAACAATAATTTCAGTCTTTAGCGTTGAAAGAAGATCGAGCTTATAAATATGTAATGATAATTATATAGGAATTATTGCTGAGTCATCTATCCACGCTTAATGTTGGGAACTCGTTAATTCTGAATAGAATAAGAACTGGTATTAAATTAATACTGAAACACGTCTAATACCCATTACTTAGTAAGTAGCTAAGATGATTTAAAAGTTAAGAAGTAGTCATCGATAAATCTTTGGTAATTTTCAAAGTGAAGGTACTACGTTAACGATTACAATAGCAGAGGATTTAGTTCTTAAGATATTTGCTACGTTAGTTGTAATTTACAATAACAATCTTAACATTGACACTATTGGTTGTAAACAAATGCGATGATTGCGCGCTCAAACCTGTTCCTACGTTATGTAGGATTTCACTTTCAACATAGATTATCTAAAAGTAAGTAGTAAGACTAACGCTTCATTATATCTTCTA
Organism: Aspitha aspitha aspitha; assembly: GCA_018246895.1. Taxonomy (NCBI): domain Eukaryota; kingdom Metazoa; phylum Arthropoda; class Insecta; order Lepidoptera; family Hesperiidae; genus Aspitha; species Aspitha aspitha. The sequence goes on along the minus strand of DWGJ01000649.1, from coordinate 21,727 downwards.
TTGAAAAGCCCAACGATCTCTTTGGGCCTTCCACAGGGGACTGCTGAGGGCTAGGTTGAAGTTGATAAGGTTGCATAGGCGGCGGTGAAGGCTTGTGTGAAAGATCGAGAAGGGAACTCTCGGGGACCTGACTCGTCGATGATACTTCTTGACATCCTTCCAGATGTTCTATATGATGTTTATTCGCTTCACTGTGAGTTAACAAGTGGGTCTTCAAATTGGATCTTTGGTTGAAACTCTTGCTGCAAACGGGGCATTTATGAGGAGACTCTTCCATGTGCAAAATCTTGTGAACCGCCAATGTTCTGGATTGGCAGAAGCCCTTTCCACATTCGGAGCATTTGAAAGGCTTCTCCTTTGAATGTATATACCTGGAAGAATGGAAAATGAATATTACTTAAAGCGAAACTTTCACTTTAAACGCGGGAAATCTTGTGTAAACAATCACACGGCCTCTAGTGGTGATGAAATAAATAATGTTTCGTATGTAAATTATGGTTTGTGCATTAGACGCATCAGACGCTTAACAGACGGCGGGTATAATTTGACTTAAAAATATGTTTGTCCCATAAAAGCTAAGAAATATAACATGTAATTTGTTCGACGGCATAGCAAGACGGATGATATGGTGAGCGTGAAGCACGAAACCGGTTGTGGTTGAGCGCGTGCGGCCGTCTCGCGACCTCACAAAAGGTTTACACTTTTAATTTGTTGTTTTTTGTTCCTCTAACTCTCTTATCGCCTACAAAGTTTCAGTGAAACATGTCCCAAATCACCTTGTTTGTATTAGAGAGGAAACATTAAATTAACCCTGAGCCGAGAGATTAGAATTGATTAGTGATTGGGGTGTGAGTTTATGTATATAACGAGTCTGTAACTGCTATTTATTTTTAAATTGACAAGTAGATTACAAATAGATACATACCTATGATCTCTCAAGTGATCCTGTCTTCTAAAAGCTTTTCCACAGATGTCGCAAGAATATGGCCTTTCGTCTGTGTGAGTTCTTTCATGGATGAGTAGGTTATATGATTTGGTGAACTGTCGGTTGCAGTATTTGCAAATGAACTGCTTCTTAGGTCTGGTGCCGGGAACGCCCGGGGCTCTCATCGGAGGTGGATTCCGTACCGTTAATCTTTGCGCCATTACACCGGGATAGCGTAGAGATTGGTGGTACAGTGCTGCGTTTCTGATCCATTGATTGACAATCATGGCGTGGTATGGCGCAGACGGTGGGAGCGTTGCAACTTGCGCTTGCATGTACGCGGTCATTGGATGCGCGTAGTTCGGTGGTGGCTTTTCGTAGGCGTACGGGGTCTGCATTGGTCTGTAGTTTGGGTATGCTTGGGGTGCAGGGCTCCAGCCGGGCTGGTGACGGGAGATTACGACAGCGGGAGGCGTGTCGTCTGTGGGCGTGTGCGGTGGCGTCGGCAAAGGCGGCGACGGTCTCTCGAGCTTCACTAAAGCCTCGATTGGAAAGTCAGGAGGATAACCTGTGGAAACAGTAAAAGGCATATTTAGAAATCTGATGTGTTTCTATTCCCTGAAAATCTTTTGTTAAGAAAAATCATTTCATTATCATTTCATTTAGGCCTACTGCAGTATTGATAACACAACCATGTATACACATAATTATTTATAACATATGTGTAGCTAGTAAAATCCTGTAATGCTAGATTTGAAAGAACTTATAAATTAAACACAACAAAAAGTAAAACATTACATCTAGTAAAAGTACACTAACACTATTCGTAAATTCTGAAACTGGTTAAAATGTGCCTAAAGTTGAGAAAATAACAAAGATATTTTAAAATTACCTCCTAATATTTGATAATAAGGACAGTTATTCACAGTATTGAACAACGTTTAATAAATTGAAAAATAGACAACTGTTTTTTAATAGGTTTAAAAAACAACTCAAGAAACTAATAATAATAAAAAACGCTTACTGTGATTCTCCTCGATATTTTCTTCCTCTTCTTCTTCAATGTTGATGTCGTCGGAACTATCAACACTGTATGGCTTGTCTTCCATTTCAACAACGGAACAATCCATCGAACGATACACTGGGGCACTGAGCACTATCACCTGTGTTGTCACTGCCTAACCGGTTTGTGAACTGACAACCGGCTTGAGGGAGCGCACGGAGCGGTATGAGTCTGTGTGCGTTCGTTATCGGGGACAGCGCTTGTGCGTGGTGCGGGGGGAGCGCTTCAAAGGAGCCGCTCGCGCGGCGCCTGTGTCGGCTCCCGAAGCAGCCACGTCCCTCCCAGTAGGCGGAGCCAACCGAGCTCTGCCTTCGGTATCGATCGACGACGCTTGCGAATCGTTCCAAACATAACTAAACGCACGGCGATAAGGTTTTAAAACCAAACGTTTCGTTTCGCTATAGAACTTTGTCGCAGTTAGCGCTCGACAAAGTTAGGTCGTTTTCAAAGCTCACCACAATATAACACGATGCAAATTTTTGGTGACATAGAGTTCCCCAGTGAAGCTATTAAGTGAGCGGATTGCTCTCGTAATTGCGTTTCGTAGGCAAGTCTTTGTACTGATTGTACGTACATGCCTTTGTTCGGTATCTGTTTGTAATTTGTTTCTGTTGCAAGGCTAGTAGTATTGCAGTCTGAGCTAAACGCTATTGTATTCAGTTAAGGTATGTTAGTGAAAGCTACCTCTGCGTGCATGCGAATCTTTCATGCATTTATTTTAAATATTTTTAAAAACAATTTAATGAATGTATTTATACAATAATAACCGTAACCATTACCTACTTAGTAATCAGTTGTATTTAATAGACTTTAGGGCGACTAGACCATAGTTATTGAACTTAACCTTGTTTCTAAGTTATCGGTTAAAATATTTTATTCGTACAATACATTGTTATTACTATAAATTAATTCTAACAATATTGGCCTTCATTGCTGTCACATTAAGGATTATGCTGTTTTATTGTCTTGGCCGGTTTCACTGACTCTACAAAGACTACCTCTAGAATCTATGTCATGTTTTGATATTTATCTAATCTTATCATTGGCTGTTACTTAATTGACGCTCTCATGTTCTTAGTCTGTCGTTTCCCTTATTGCCCTTTTCCGGTGCACGTATCTTAACTATGACCAAAATCTATCTATTACCTATCTTCTTACCTGTGTGTTAAACTGTACATATTTATGTTTATCCATTTTAATATTCGATTCTAAAACGACTATGTGCTTACGCTGAATACTTACTACATTAAATACTCTTAAGTGGATTACATAATATAGCTAACGATACGTAGGGCTAGTTTAAAAATATCGCAAAATCAACTTCCATTTTAAAAACGGAACCAATTGTTTCGGTTTCATTAATCAGTCAGTAAATGAGTTAGCTTCTGCTTTTATGAAGTAGTAACCGCTTAAAGGAAGATGTAAGTAGGTACCTACTGAAAACGTGTTTCAACTTTACACTGTTAGTAAAGCTCGTGTGAATGCTTTACACGGTGTAGTTAGATATCTATCTATTTAAACATCTATTTTGAATGGTTTCAGACTTTCTTCATTTTGCTGACCATATTGCTATTTACCTATTGACTCCAAAATATGGCAAAACAGTACCTACCTATAACATAATCTATAATCCACCCCTTAACGAGTTTATAAATATGTACTGGTAGAAGCTGCAAAGTAGAAAGTTGCTACTTAATGCACTTTTTAATACCCATAATTACTTAATTCATTACTAAAAATAATTGCAAAGATATTATAAGTACCTACCTAATATTATTCGTAATGAGTCATAATAATGGACGCATTCTTGATTGATCCACATTAAATGTGTAATACCTACATTAAACGAATTAATCTTATAATCGAATGCGATTAGGATAAGTGAAACACTTATAAGGCTAATCACACAGTAATCGATACTTTAATATTAATTTGATTTTGAATACATAATCCCTAAATTTATAGTAGTAGGTAATGTATTAATTGAAACTATTTGTAATGTACAGAAAGGCAACAATATCTGCCTCTAAATAATTATAATATATTAAATAATTATAAGTCGAGAATTCGACTTACTCGTAAAAACTGTATTTACATTACTTCCAAAACCACTTTCTGATATGTAACCACAATTTTAATTAATTTTTCAGTAAAAATCTAGAGTAGGTTAGTGATGTTCAAAATAAATCATATTATTTAAGCATTAGTTTACTTTTTATAATTAAATCTGCGATATTTTAGCGGACACTATAAGAGAGAGTCTGCAATGCAAGAGGTAAACGGTTTTGCGGTACGTGTTGTATTATTTAGGACTTATTACTAGGTATTGAAACAGAACATTGGTTAAAATATAACAAACATTGCGAATACGCAACTCAAGTACGTGCGGCCGCGATGGTCAAACATCAGGTGAGTGAGGACACACGACACGAGCGGCGCCCTTTGTGCACGATCAAACGAACCGCCACAAACACACCTAACGAGCAGGGGTGCCAATCTTTTAAAATAATAAGCACGTAGAACAGTGCCAATAACGTTTTACCTAATATCAATATTGCGAGATAAAAATAATGAAACAACATATTAGAAATATTAAAATAATATAGAAATAACAATTGTGTTACACCACGAATTAAGGCTTCTACGCTTTTTGCTTTTTGCATCCCATTGCTAAGTAGGTACGGGTCTAACCTAGGTTGCAGGAAGCCTGGAGCTGTTATACATAGTTTTAACTACCTACAAGGACATCAAAATTCACCATAATTCTTATATACTAACTACTTTATTGTATAAGTATGAACATGGAAATGACCTTAATGAAGAGTAAAGAAAAGAATGAACATAGTTTACTGTTTCTTTTAAACGACAGTTAGTGAGAGGCTATCCTCACTCATTACAAAATTCAGTAAAAAAAACTTTAAAAATACTAACAAACATGTTAAAAAAACTATTAAAAATGTTTTAAGTCGTGATAAACGGACAGTGCGTAGACAACCCTATGAAGTTATACGAGTATCTTACTAGCATTGCAACTGTTAGTCTACCCACAGCAATCTCAGCTTTAAACTCTACCTATGTCAACAAGAATATGTCGAAAATTTTGTGCATAGAGCAAGGCTGTTACGACAAAACGTTCCTAGAATTTGATGGCCAGCTGCCACCTGCCACCAGACACCTTGTTGAGTCTAGAACTTAGTTCGTTGCGATACTTATGATTATCCGAACAGTTTAATAACAGTCTTCACTTTCATTATTGTACTCGTATGTAATAGAGCGAACGTTGATTGTTAGTAGAGTCATTCTGAGTATGAAAAGTACTTAATCGACTAGCTTCTAATGCATAAATTAATAAAGCATAAATTATTACATTGTTTATGAGATCACTGTTGTGTCATGTAACTCAGAGTTTTTAAAAAGCATTCAAGTTATTTGTAACATTTGCGCCATTTCACTGGGCTATTTCTAAAATAATGTGTTTGATGATTGAGAATTTAAATTATTAACTTTGTTAATGCGGTATACGTCTATAAAGGCAAAAAAGCTATAACGAAAGTAACTATTATTTAATATAGGTATCATGTGTATCGTAAAACGTCAACAACGCAGCTTTTAAAATAAATAAAGAGATCATTTCTTTAACATTCGCTACGCGATCAAATTTAAGTTTTAGTTATAATATGTATTTGAATGATTAGAAATTTTTAATTTAAACGTAATATACATATGTAGTTGGGTGCTAAACATATGTAGGTTCCTAGCTAGTAATGAACAACGCTATATCATGGTTCTATCGCTGTAATCTTCTATTAAATACCTTGGCATCTTAATATTTGTTCGTGGCTTCTGTGTCAAAGTCAGAATTATCTGCTTTAATATTTGAACGGGATTTATGTTGCTGACGCTAACATATTTTTATTTTAGTGTGCTTCTTATGAGTAATTTATAACTATGTATATAACTGGTCTTTGCTTAGTAGTTAGAGACAGTACATGCAATTGTTAAGGTTAGTTAACTTATATACAATCTAAAATATGTCAATCTAGTAGGGTTCAAAAAATAAATTGTACATAATAGTAATAATAAAATAGCTGCTATTACTGGCCCGACAAAAACAAGCGAATGTGCTTATCACAGATGTCAGTGTCCAGGACAAACGTCCTGGGCAGGAATCGAACTCACAATTTCCGCTTTACCAGTCATGGTCTCTAAACGCTACACAAGTATAACTTAAAATTATTCAAAACAAGCAGAAGAAACCGTCTCGCCTTCCGCGTCGGATTAATTGGATATTTGTTCACCCGTTTAGTTTGGAGATCTGTCGTTTAAGCCAGGCTTTGTACAACTGATACTAAAGGCCTTCATAATTAGCTACGATAAGTAGATGTTTGGAAAATACAGTTACGTATTACGATTACGTTAAGTATGTACATATGTATCCATGTGGACCATTGTAATGGAATCTTGAATGGCATATGTATATACATAAAATTTAATAGGTACAAAAGATTTTTCACTTGATTTTTAATGACGAAAAAATCACATCGTTTTGCAGTTTTTCTATGTGTTCGTTTCTGAATTTAACGGACATAGACCTTTTAATGTTTCCTTCCTAACTCTTCGTAACGAAATTCATACCTATAGTAAATCTAACCCTAATGTTACTATAGGTCAGAAGAGTCACCTGAATATGTTACCTTACATGCTTGGTGATGAGCATTTTGACACAAATTGCTAAAAGTCAAATTTAGCAGAGAATTTTATGAAAAGTGTTAATGACACCGATACTGACGTGATTTTTCTTACCAATGAGAAGTCACTGGATTATTAAAGAATATTCCATCCTTCTTTCTTTTAATATAAGTACAATTTTATTTTAATAATTACAATTTTAATTATATTCAAAATAACATACCCACTTCAAAATGTATGAAATGAAATATCAAAATGGGGGTTTAATGACAATTAACGCTTCAAAGACCCGCATCACATCTCATTTAAGATAAGATCTACATAGATATTTCAAAGGACTGAGCGTTTTTAACATTTGATTTAGGGGATTGAAATACGTAAATCTGCATACGATTTGAGAAATCGAGTAAAAATTAAATTACAATTTTAAGACCATTAGAATTCATTTATACCTACTTGATTAAAGCGTATAGCACTTTAGTTTGGGAAGTTAAGATTCACTTTGGGTCGCTGCGCCTGGATGTGTGTGTGTGTGTGTGTGTGTGCATATGTACTTCACTAAGATTACTTCTAATAAAAACCTTAGCGTCACTTTAACTTGTACGAGTCATTTAATCAACAAATGACGTTTTGATACGTACATAAGCTCTCGTGTAGGCACCTATCATTATCCAGGCTCTGTGTATCTGAAAAACCATTTGTAATCGTATTACAAACATTCTTTACAGCCTAAAGAGCAGGCCATCTACAAAAGAAATAGCATTCGTAACTTTCGTGTATTTTTTTCTTTTAATACTTAACCACTTTGACAGGCGTTTAGATCTAGTAATGCTTAATTATAATCAATCAATCATTCATCGTTTACCATTCAAGGTAAATCCCGTGAATGCTAAACTGGAGGTCGGAGATTCACTTCCTATATAAGAGAAACATGCGTCCCAACAATTACTATTATGTACTATAGTTACATAGTTACAATAGGCAAATATATATATTTATTGTATAAGTACCTACGTCTATGCTATATGTATGATTGCGAACAATCAACAAGTGTGCCAGCATGTATTTCAGGACGGTTACGTTTGCTTTCTTATTTTGAGGACTTAGATGGTCCGTTATAATATACAGGTTTCTCGACCATTCAAACCTTCAGACCGAAACATCGTTTCAATAACAAGTATCAAAAATAGAAACAAATCAAATACTAATATTATAAATATGAATGTAATTTTGTTTGTTACGCTTTCACGCGAAAACTATTTAACCGGTCATCATTAAACTTTGTACACATATTTTTGCAGGTATTAGACACACACGTAGGACACATGACGTGTTCGAAGCCGCGGTAAATACTTATACTTTTTGTATAAAATCTTTATTTAAATTTCATACCCGTGCCATCGCTTATTGACATGTTCTCGGAGTGTACTCAAATAAAAACGTGCATGTAATACTCACAATAAACTTCTTCATTTGTTCTGAGATAATGTGCCTAAGCAATTAGAGTAATATTATGAATTCCTCATAACCAGATAACTTGCCTTATCTAGACGAAATTACAATTATTCGAATTAATTTTAAATGATAATGTATAATGATTAATAACCTTAGCGATCCAATTTCATTTTGATCTGTTTTAACATTCCAATTACAAGATGCAATCGTGATTATTTATATTGATGTGTTTGTTGAGTGTAACTATGTATGTTACTTTCATTTTCTACAAATGTAAGAATATGATATTTGTTTTTTTTTAAGTTGCGCCTTTAATAGTAATTACAAGTTTCGGAGCAATTATTTATTTACACACCAAAATGTAACAATAATGGTAGATAAATAAATTCTTTTGAATTCTCAAGTAAAAGAGCTAAAGTTAAACAATTATATGTGGTTGTATACTCGTAAATGAAAAAAATATTGCTAAAAACTTCGCAAAACATTCAGTACGTCAATAACATAAAGGTATTATTACCAAATTTGTTCATAATAGCAGAAGTACAGAACGTTCCGAGAAAGGTCATAGTGAAGAAGGTTACATTCCATACTTGGGCCTTATCAGTAGTTTTAAGAAACGTTCATTATATACGAAGTTGATCCTATTGTTTACACTCCCTTTGTCATTGATAGCGCTGAAGACGGCGTTTCAAAAAGAACAGTGGCAAATAATGCGCTCTAATACCATTATGCTCATTGTAAACAATAATTCGATATGTTTACGATCTCTGTCGGCTTTTTGCGTGCTCTATTTTACTACTCAATTGTCGGCACATTTCTGAGTTTCCTGACCGTCTCTAGGTAGAGTCACGCGCACTACATACAATATCTGGCTCTTACATCTCAAGACATAAAGGTGAAGATTTCAAACTTCTCGTGTTCTACAGAGTTTATGACTGATGACTAAACTTCAGGTAAGTTTGAAAGGTTACTTAGAAGAAAAATATTTTACGTAACTAGCTGATCTGTTGACGTGAGATTTTCTAAGATACATAGTATAATGAGTGAATGCTAAACTCCTTGGAGATTTTTATCTCATTCGGTTTAACACACAAGAAATACGGCAATATACTCTGTTAAGTACATAATTAAATACGTAACATAGATTGTGAGAATGTTATACAACGTTATTATATAATATGTAGTTCAAGAAAAGGTTTTTCAATAAACTTTGTCAATTGCTCCTCTATAATAAGCTTTTAAACTTTTTTACATTTTTTTTGATAACTGGGGAAATTACACACACGGCTGTCTGATCCCAAATTAGGCAATTTAATGCCTGTGTTATGGTAACCGGAAAGCTTATACACATACATATATACATACGATATAGTACTTATATAGATATTTTTATTACGCCCAGTCACAGAACAAACAAATGTGCTCATCACGCAAATGTTTGTCCTGGGTGGGAATCGAACGCACGATCTCCGGTTTTGCAGTCAGAGTCTCTAACTGCTCGACCAAGAGGCCAGTATAAGAGAAGTCTATTAAGACGGTTTGACGGTCTTCACACGTCTTAAAAAACATATCGACATCTTCCTTCGCTGTTAATTTAAAAAACCTAACGTAAATTTGTAAAGTCAAAGCGGCGTACTATATTTTGAACCCTGGACCCTCGAACTGGGAGACAGTTATCTAGAAAACTACACAATCACTGTTTCCTCGTTACCTAGTCGTATATATATTTATTATTTTCGTGTATCTCACCGCACGGCACCAAAACAAACACTTATTCAAACGATACTGTTATGACAATCTTTTATCGGTATCACTAGGTAAGGTAAGATTTTATTCAAGATTACCTATATAAAACAATAAGTGGCAGTTATTAGTACAACCACATGTAAAATGCGTGTCTCAATCCGGCCTTGCTATCCAATTTATTTTGTATTGATGCAATTTGAGGATGTATTTCTATGTATTTTTTATTTGGATAAAGCAAATAGCATACGAATATTGTATATGTACCTAATTGGAATGAAATTAGTAGATTGAGGTTTGTATATCTTAAATAACTTGGCTTTTGCAGTAATATTCGGTCTACAGTATTAAACTCTAGAAGAAAGATTCTCATTCTCATCTCTTTCTATCTTGCTTTATCTAACTTACTATGCCAGAAAAAGATAATAGTCGAAGCTATCTTTTATTACCTTTTATGTACAGCTTAGTTCTTATATGCGTATATAAAATTATACACAGAGAGTAATTGAAATAAATATAAAGTTGTAAGTTTAAAACATGATCTTTACATGAGATCCGTAGAAGCTAAGGTCTCGGATACATCCTTTGAGGTTTTGCAAGAGGTCCCGCACATAATTGTTACAAGAAAAGTCTACGTAATGAGTACGTCTAGATCGACGGTGATAACAATACATATCGTGTTATCGGAACACATTTACCATTATGTGTTAAAATGGAACAATACACAGGTAGTCGTCGATAACAGAAGTATCTGATAGCCGATCAAAGGGCGCCGACGGTGATAAGCAGATCAGAAACGCCGACAACCGTTACAGTAGCTAATATTCCGGCAATATTTTTTATTGCAACTCCTTTGATGTCGCCGACTCGATAAAGAGAATTCGATGAATGTCACTAAGAAATCCAAAAGTCGACGTAGATTGCCGAATACACCGTAAGTTTACTTAATAGAAAGATCTGGTAACTTCTCAGGTGACGCACAATGAATTTGATTTGTTATATAAAATGACAGTAAGGCTGACGTGTGGCAGGTATCTGTTTGAATTAGTAAAGATACGAGTCGAACCCATCTTTGAAGTTATTTAACTGCCTAATGTGGTTTCCGCCTTATTAACAAGGCTTTCAACAAAGGACAAAGATTTTAGTAATGCAGTTGTGAATTGTCATACAAGAAGTTTTTAGAAATTAAAGTTGCCTTATTACTTCGTTAGTATGTGCGGGTCAAATGTTGCAACTGATTTTATACCAGTTAACCCCTACCGCGTGAGCGGTAATGTCGCATTCACGTTTGATTTGGATGACAATACATGATTAGCTTAGTGACGTCATTCGAAATACAAAATGGCGGACACCCCAAAATGGCAGACCCTTTATTTTTTATATGCTTTATGGTTTGGTACCAAATGAAATTGTTAGCTGAGAACAATACAATATTAGATCGACTGTGACGGGAGGTTCATTGGGCTAGCTGATGTTACCAATATAAGGCGGTTACCAATATCTGCGGGCATGTATATATATAGTAAGCCTATACTTTGTAAAAGTTTCTTCAAATGACACTTTACATAGTTAATGTACATTAATGTTACAAAAGTGTTTATAATTCGAAGCTCAGCAAACAAAGGCTTCTATGACCTATATTTTATCAACAATGACCACTACTTATCCTTTATGGGATTATCGTGTAAAGACATCAATAAAAACACAGCCGTGACAGGTCTATTGTGACAGTTATTATCACCATATCAGCAATAGATGGTTTCGAGTGACATGTTATGGGAGAAAGCGGTTGGCCCGATCTCTCTCCATTCAGTGTAAAACGAAAAGAAAAAAAAGATTTATTCGCGTTAAAATTTGTTTAATCGCGGGCTTTGTTTTCCTTATCTCATCCATACTTAAGCGTCCAGAACCCAATTTCTTAAACAGAAAGAGAGGGTAATGTCACTAATATGCATTTCTAGTGCTTAATTATCGTCGTAATTATCGTTAATATTGTGACGTATGACGCACCGAGAAATATAACTATTACTCCTATTTATTGATAACAATTACCTACAGCGTAATTGGACTTAAAATCTACGTCATCTATTTCAGTTTTTGGTCACCATTATTTTATGATATTCCCAAATTAATTCCCACTAATTGTATTGTTATCGCTTAAACTCGTAACCTGCACCAAAGGAGTCGCTGTTGAAACGTAATGGAGGCAGTAATCAAGGTATTATAGTCAGAAGTGCTTTCCGCTATCACCCGTTACTGCAAAGGGAGTTATAACAAACATCATGACGTCAACTAATCGAACGCTTTCCTGTTCGAACTAATGTTGATTTGATTGCGAACTGTGTGATAGGTACACTACTAAAACAATGTCGTAATTGTAAAACAGTTATGTATTTTTTACTATTTACTTGCATTCTGACCTTTCAGGCTGTGTTGTGAGTACAGGCCTTTGAGAATAAAAGTTGAACTAAACAGTTCATAACTACGAGTAACATTGTTATTTTAGTTTTCTAAATAATTCCTTTTTCATTTTGGTTGTCTCCTTTGTTTGGTTGAAAATGCATTAAATACGACATTAAATGCATTAAATTAAATTAAATTATAGAATGATTCAAAATTTATAGACACAATTAATAACAATTGTATCTTAGGACCCGTTTACACACGGATATTGACCATGACATAATGCTCGTACTTATATACATGTTTTTATTACACCCAGGCACAGAACACAAAAATGTGCTTATCACAAAATGTTTATCCTTAGTGGGAATCGAACCCACGACCTTCGGGTAAACAGTCAGAATCTTTACCAACTCGACTAAGAGGCTACCTTTAGGTTTAATTAATAGGTAGGTATTTAGTCCTTTTGTCAAATGTATATAAATGTTTTTATTTTAGGTATGATATGAATGATTTCCATGAGTTTATTTTTTTGAAGTCCATGTGCTTTCCCTTTTTACTAGTAGCATTATTTTATTAACAATATCCACCTGTTAGTTTCAACCTTTCAACGTACGTGTAATGTTTAGATCTCCTACTTTTCATTTCACAACACTTATAACAATGTGAGCCTTTAAAATTTCATTCATAAAGACGTACAGTCGAAAGCAAATATTTAGTTAAGATGTTGAGTAAAAACATAGATTGCTTGATTCTATTTTGAACCTTACGTTGAAGAAAATAGAAGTAGTTATTAATAGAAAAGGTGCAGTTACGAGTTGTAAATAGGGGTAAACTATACAAACCAAGATTTAGCATACTCTGACGCCACTCGGGACCACCCAAGATGGTTTTTTTTCGCACGTAGGATTATCTTACAGATTATTTTGAAACGAGAACTTGTGAAAACAATCGTATATTTTTATATTGGGCGTTTGTGTGACGTCACTCAAAGCGCCATTGATCAATACACTGATTCATTCCTTATTTCTTACTCTTCAGGAGGATATTTTCTTTTTTTAAATATTAACCGTAGTTATATATTTCTGAGTCAAGCCTTAAAAACACGCAATCATTAGTTACGTTTATTTAGCTTTCTAATGAAATATCTTAATATTATCGAAAATAGGATTTCAGTTGACCATGAACACTATCTATTATCTACGGAACAACAAAGTAAATACTTCTATTAATAAAGCCAATCTTATTATCTAATACTCAATTGGTAAGTTACTAGATTTTCTAGCCTGAAAACAATTGATCACTAGGACTAAAAACGACAGTTCGCTGCCCAATCGCTATACCTGATACACGAGTTAACGCAAACATATTTGATCATTTCAAGTTGTTCCATAAATTTTTATTCGTCGTCTTCATATTCGTCTTCTTAAAGACATCAATAACAGCCATCTCACACTCTCATTGAGTGTTGTACCGACAATAAGGGTGGTATTATTAAACTTAAACGCACTTCAAATGGATACGTTGAAACGAACATAACGACCGCTCCACACATTTCCGTGCACTACATATCAACAATGCATTTACGTGTGATTACACTAAGCTTGGTGGCGCGGCGTTTGTCACTCCACTCGAAAACATTCGACACTTCAACTACCGCATTAATATCGATTTAACGTGACGCAATTTCACGCGCGCTGATTCTCATTGTGGATGACGCTACCCATTTACGCAGACCACACATGCATGGGTGTTATTTTTTATAATCCATCGTTGTCGAAATTGTCGTGAATTTGTACATTTATCGGGCAAATGGTTTCACATACGAGTATAAGTAAATAATTTAATAATATTGCCTTTTCCATTCCTAGATCTGCGTGAAAAGATCTCTGTCGGAGATAAGTTGTACCTACCTTAGTACAAAATTTCATATATATTTGTTACTGTAAAATCGGTACTAAATTGTTAAATAAATTAAATAAATATGCAACATCAACACTAATAGGATGCCTTTGCAAAAATATTTTATTTAGGATATGCCTGCTTTTTAATTCTCTTATCCTAATAAGTTGGCCTTACATATCCTAAACAAGAATTAAAGTCTGCTAATTCATTGCACAAGAACCTTTGGAAAATAGACGTCGTCAATTACGGTTTTAGTTTATTTGACTTGCATCCATGGTACTTCGAAGTGCTATAACGTCAGGGCAATAGATAATGATGCTATGTTACTTTTACTTACATCACCTATTAAAGCCGATTTAGTGTGAATATTATCACATACTAAGTAACAGTAAATTGTAATAACGTTCTAAATTCATCTATTCTATCGTTCTAAATTCACGTATAATGGATCGGTTTTGATAGGCAACAAATTAGCACCAAATAAAAGTTGTAGGTAATTAAAGGAATCCTACCCATTGACCAAAAATCACGGACTTCCTTTATACACATTTGAACTGCTTTGTGCCAACAGCGCGAGTCACAATTGCGTTGTGCGTGTCAAATAGTGTCCTGCAGTTTTCAGACACAACCTAATATCGGTTCTCGGAAAAATGTTCATATGAATTTAGACCTTATTCTAACAACAGAAGGTTGCACGATAATTTTGTGAGTGAATTTATTCCTGCAATGCATTAATGTTTGCATGATGTTTGTGTGTACAGGGCCCCCTGTTTGAACAACAAATTAGTTCCATTATACGCTTGTAAAGAGGGAGGAAGTACCAGTCTTGTATAGATGAAGCGAGATGAGTTTACCCAGCATTATATTAACAGAGTCACGTAAAATTTTTAGTGATTTCTTTCGGATACTCTGACTAAATGCAAAATTTAGTAATTTCTTTCGGATACTCTCACTAACAATAAATGCAAAATAATATGTTCTTGAAAAATTTTAACTAACTCATGGAGTTGATTAGATAACAAAAACAACCTCATTATTTTTTTATTTTATACAACTGGCATATGTCATGCTAATCAAAGCAGCCTATACTCATATGTACATCTGTATTCAGGTTTGCTTCTACTCGTGAGGGCTAAGGGGCTATTTACAATAACTGCCACACACTTTAAATTAGGCTATTGAATTACAAGCATTGCGGCTTAAGCTTAAATGATAATTTTTTTTCATAATCGTAACATTTTCAACATCGTAATGATTTACATATACATAGGTACCTACATACTTAGTTACAGTTGAATAAATAAGAACTCATTTATTAATAATTAGCTATGCCCACAGCATCCCCCGCATGGAAATCAATATTTCCCCGTGTTTGCAACATTTGTCGTTGCTACTCAACTCCTATTGGTTATAGCGTGATGTTATATAGCCTATAGCCTTCTTCAATATATGAACTATTCAACTTGAATATATTTTTTCAATTCGAACAAATAGTTCCTGAGATTAGCGTGTTCAACCAAACGAACTCCTCAGCTTTTTAATATTAGTATAGATTTATCTCGTCACCACAGCCAAATAGATATAGATATATAGATACCTAATACACATAATGCTATATAGGCAAGACTAAAAATATGCAAAATATACCTAGAGCGGAATGTACAATGCATACGTAGGTAAATGAACGTCTATCGGCACCTTAAAACAATTTAAATTTCAAACATAGCAGACGGGAACAAAGGGCATTCATAAATGCCCATTTATTGTACAATAAACAAATTCGTTCCTACTGTTGTATTGCATTGTTAACTTCCGAATAGTGAACTTTGTTTGTAGGTCTCTGCCTAATAAGCGGCAAACATAAAGAACCCGACTCCGTCGCATATTAAACATAAAATATCTCAATGCTTTTTGCAAGAACGTACATTACGTAAAAGTAAGCAAAAAAGGTTTAAAAAATGTTAAGAAAGTTTGAGAGAAATGTTGATTGCGCAAAAACTTTAGACGATTATGAGAGAAATGTATAAAAAAACGGACCTTTCATTTGTCCGAAAATGTAACTGTAAAGATATTCTGAGTGTAATTTAATTTGAATACACGAAAAGGTTTTAAGCAGATAGTCCTCCACTTTGGACGTTGGGCGAAAAATTATACCGTTTTATGTAGAAACAGTATTCGAAATTCAACTTTAAATGTAAGATTTGTATTTACATTGCTTATATGAGTAGCTATTTTTTCGTAGCTCATATATATAGCAGCAAGTAATTCGACTACCAGAGCTCTACATATTTGGCGTCCACGATGTGATACGATGTGACCGCTTCTTAAGGCACACCAATTCAATTTAATATTTCTATAACACTATAAGTAGTCTTATAGAAATGTACTTTTAATTTATGTACAACTAGCTGTGCTCCAGAGTGTTACCGATACATATTATTTATTCATTTCCCGGGCTCAAACTATTCCCATACCGAATTTCATTACAATCGGCCAAGCAGCTTAAATCACAAACAGACAGACGGAACTTTGCATTTATTATACATGTAAACCTTCTACTTTAATCACTCTGTCTATTGAAATTAAAATCCATTGCGTAATTAAAAATATCTAAGCGTACAGACAGCGGGAAGCGACTTTGTTTTATGCTATACGAGTAGAATGAACCAATATTAACATTCATTTTAATCAGCTACGACATTTAACAGTGTTGCATTGTTAATAATAAGAAGATTCTTTTTTCAAATAACTGGGTGTAGTAATTGCCCTTTACCGTTCTATTTTCAAAATTTTCGGATGCACGGCTACAGTTACAAACGGTTCACTAGAGCAATATAGAGTTTATGGTGCAACATTTAAAAACTTTTATAACCGGCTACTTTCTTTCCGTTATTCCGCTTTATTGCTTTGTCAGTGCCGACCGAATGTTCCCGTTCTTACAGTTTTGAGTCAAAGAAAGCACCTTGAACTATATTCAATCCATTGTTACTTAAGAAACTGTAAAAGTTATTGCCCTTTCGGATACTTGCTATAATACATGTTTCGCAAATTTCAATCAAGTCATGATGAACTAAGTATTCAATGTATTTCCATTATTATGGGATCTATTGGCTCGATTTATTTATGTACAAACAAAGAATTTTAAATCTAAATTCCTTCGTCGTCCTTAATCTACAATACATATCTGCATTTCATCTCAGTGTACCTAATTGTAATTGTTTTGATAATATTTCAAATCAAATATGAGAGTAATAACGATTTAAAAAGGGTTTTTATAAAGAAGAATAGTATTAAGTATACAGATGTTTGTTTTTTTACTGTAGAGTTTTTTGAATATAAGACAACTCTTAATTTGTACGAAACATTTAAATGTAATGAAACATATTTTTCTGCGGAATATCAAAATATGTATATACAGAGTATAAAAATAGCAGGTACATTATATAAATAAATATGTATGTATGTATAGACATGTTGTCTTTTAAGTAAATAAAGTGATTTTACAATTTGCAAACGTTGTTTATGGCCGCTACATCGTCATGTAAAGATGTTACTTAAATAGTGAATAGATAAAGAAACAAACCATTATGTTATGCATCTTTCTTATTCATTTCTATGCAATGTTAATGTTGAACATATATTTTTTGGCGTCATAAAAACTCCAAACAATGTATTCAAAACAACCCTTTTCGCAATCCTTTCGCTAATTGGTCATTACATAAAACTCGTAAAACAATGCTAAAAACTGGCAAAACTCACAGAGAACCGTTATTTCTGCAAGTAACGGGGTTTTTGTAATAAAAACAAAATTGCCAAAGGGTTTGCTGAAAGGTTCGCCTGTACCGAAACTGATAAATGAAAAGTAATAAAATTAACGTTCGCAATAAATATCCACGCTGTTCGCCAAGTCGCAAAAAGCAATGAAATAGAGGTATCTACCGAAAACTGCTTGGAAAGCAGAAACAAAGAAAATTCGTTAAAGGATTCAAGTGTTCCAAAAATAATAGAGACCAAATTTCTTTAAATGGACCGTTCTGATATTTGAAAGGCGTTTTGTTTACCCTTTTGCTTACCGTAGTTAGAACCGTTTAGTTACAACTGTTTATAAAACAACAACGGTTAAAAGGAACCGCTAGAAGCATCAAAGGGAAAGAGTTGCATTTATTTGGAACAGAACTGTTAGAACAATTGCTTTGTCAATTGTGTCCTTTGCGCGAATGGCAGCCATAAATTCTATTTCATCCTCAAAGGATAGCCAGAGAAAGGGTAATTAGAATGTAAAAGTGAAATTCTTTTAACATTCAGCTGCATTCGCAACGCTCATTTTGTTCATTATGTTAACGAAAAGAGTTACAATTTATTTACTTTCGCTGAGCCCGGGGCTATTTAATTTTGAATTAAATGGAACAATATTTGTAATAAATGTAATATGCGTAAGACAAACCTAGGTGCCCTTTGTGTGACTGTAATAAATCAACAGTTTTCTATAGTAACTACATTTGCTTTTCATGAAGGTTTCACATAGTTAGTTTTGATATTGAATTTAGTGGGTATGACCCAAATGTAGTATACATGAATTTTAAATAGGTAACTAAGTCATGTTGTTAATATTAAAGTTCATCTGCCAATATATGAATAGAGACCATTTCTGAGCACAATTTTGATACGGTAATTGTATTCGCAATCATCTTTGACTCATAACTTATAAAGCTACGTTACGGTGTATTAAAACTGAAAGCTTTAAATCTGTGTTTGAAGAATGTAATAATTTTTCATCATAGTATAACTATAACAAAGAAGGTAACTATTTATTACTAGTAAGACAGGCTTGCAATTTAATTAAAAACCTATTTCTAGCGTTACTATTGCAACATAAATATAAAAATTTATTCGTACCAATTGGTTTGCCACCAACCACCAAAACGTCTATGTTTCAATTTTCAATTGTGGAAACTTATAGTCATAAGTTTTCTATGGTAAATATCTTTACCTTTTAAAAAGACATTTATGGGAAAAGAGACTAATGATTGTAGACGAAGCACGTCAGTTTTGTAACAACAGATATATTTGGCACTCGGTACTTTCTGCCTACACCGTTAGGGACCTGGCGTGGTTCTATTATAATAATAGTTTTTGGAAAAAAGGTTTTTGAACCAATCATCGCAGCAAAAGTCTAACGACCTTTGAAAGCGAAACTTTTTATTGACATTTAAAACAAAAATATACTCCATACCCTTGAAACAAAGGAACAAATATTCCGTTGAAAGTAACAACAGTTATCGACTACCATGGAAGTCTGCTCCAATAAAATGGTCCATTTACAAAATATTTATTGGTTCTCATAAATTTTATTTGGAAAAAACCAACGTAACTGTCGACAGGGTGGATGCGAACGAATTTGTGTAACGGACTACGAATTAGACATGACAAGTTACGAATGTTCGAAATGCTGACATTCTGAGAATTGGTAACCGAAGATTTAACAAAATGCACCGCCTAATACGGCATGAAGTGATCGGACAATGGAACGTGGGGCGAAGCGTGCCTTCGTGTTTTGACTATTTCAATAACATTCAAAAAGAATCATCACCAATGTAATTATTGACGAACTGTGTTCTAACTGTTGCTTAGCGGGACATTCGGTGACAATGTGACCGATACGCATAACTTCAAACTGTTTTGAAACCTCGTGTTTTCACGGAGACATTAATCAACAATGCATCTATCTCTGTTCATGATAATATCGCGTAACTGAAGTCAATTTGTAATGGTGAGGGTTTGTGTCATATTATGTAAATAGATAACGGTAATTTAAGTGGACCTTCAGTCATTATTAAGTATAATAATGACTATACGTATGATGCCGTATTAGTAAATACGCTGCCTTTAAGCCGGCTGATTTATAGTTATTTAAGCACTTAAAGAAATGCTTAGAAACCCTGAATACTAAACCGCAGTTCCTAGCTTTGATTCCTACTCGTATGATAAATGAATTTGAACGTGATTCACGAGAAATAAATAAAATTGTTTCGAAAGTAATTACATATCATTAGATGTAATTAAGATTAACAATCTTAAAATCTTACTTTGAAAGCTGGCTGTAGAGTAGAATTGAGTGCCTAGATAATAACCAAATGGCAAGTAAATTACAAGATATTCTCTTGTTTTTACAACCTTTTACTTAACGACATAAAAAACGATCCAATCCAAAATGACACACGAAAGCCATAATATATTCTGAACCCATATGTGACATTGAAATTTGAGAGGCTTCTGTGGTTCTTCGTAGAGGAGATAACGAATAGAAATGTCACAGATAATGTATAATTTTGTAAATTTTAAATTACAGTCAACTTAAATGAATACAAAAAAGGCATTTCTTTTTCTAAATATATTTCTATATCTTCATTTATGTATCCCTATTTATCATAATCTCAGTCTTGACTCTACATTTATCTCCATTGAATTGTCTGAGAATATTTATTTTATATGTAGGTACTGTAATTGGTCTTAAGTAACATTTTAGATTATCAGATAAAATAATGTTCAGGATATTCATAGTCATTTAGTCGCAATGCAAGCACGAAGCAAAACTGTGCAAGGGAAAGTTGCAAAATCCAACAACTCACTAGCAACAACAGAGTTCTGAACATATGTACATACATATGTATGTACATATTTATAACGTCCTATCGGAGGATTCTGTAACTTCTTATCATTTCTACTCAATATGTTATCTACGGTTCTGTTGCGGTTGATTTTGACATACGCACAGTAGTTCAAATTTGAGTCTACACCATGCCGACTGAATTCAGCGAAAGGTTAGAGATTCCATTTGCCAATTTCTCACGACATAATCTGGCATGGAAAAAGTACCATTTATCATATTAGTGGGATGACTATTGAATATTATTTAATAAACACCAAAACATAACAGCAATAGCAATATAATCTATGAATCTTTTTGAAATGCAGATGGAATAACGCTTAATGCAGATAACGCTTGCTGAATTTCATAAATACACCTACCTACCTAAAAAATACATAAAAGAATCTGTAAAGTTTATCTTACAATTGTGTACGAAAACTTCGCTTATTACATTACTATTGATTCTATTTGAGATTCTCTACATATTAATATGTCATCAATTTTGGGCGTGCATATCAAAAACGGGTTTGTAAAAATATGGGCCCTGTTTTTTTCGATATAAATCTATTAGATCAATAAGTGCAGATATTCACAGTCGCAAGGCACATACTGTTGACATCACCGTGTAATCTGTGTAATGCGATCGGTGGGCGGATGGCGAGCGCGGCGCGCATCTGGCTCCCTATCGACTCTTGCTACTCTTGTACACCCACTTTGTGACGCATTTATAAGCTTTTTATTTTTAACTAGTGGTCGCCTGCTGGTCGAAATTCGACCATAATAAAAAATAATTGTTTGACATTTCTTTGGACTTTTTATTTGACATTGACAACCAGAATGTAAACAATGAACGTTGTATGTGTGTGTCAAATGAGTGTGTCAAATGCATGGTAGT
>DWGJ01000648.1:0-27024 GCA_018246895.1 Aspitha aspitha aspitha | reverse complement strand
GTCCGGTACGAAATGCGGAAGCCACGTTGTATACAAACACGGACGGACGTGGCGCGCAACAAGTCGCAGGGGTGGGCCTCGGACTTAACAAGTCCATCACGATCTCTTCCGGCCGTTTACGACCTCTATCATATCGCTAAGGATCCGTCTTGACCTTCTATCTTATCCCAGTTACGCACATAACTTGCATACCGAAATGAATCAACATATGACGTAGTAACGATTTTTTAAACATGTATTTGTTTGCATTTTTTATTTCAATAGTCTTGCTAAATGTAATAAAAATAATAATCGATATTTCTTGTTAAAATTTATTAGGTATTTAGTAAGTCTTGCGCAATTCTGAACAAGCGTAGTACAGACGAGACTCAGTCCGTATATTTACTACGTCATAGTCATAGGATTGCATACAAATACAAAGAAACTATGTACCGGTAGTTGTACGCAGCACGGCGTTGCTTATGGTATGTTGGCCGTGCTGTGGTCGATACAGTCGGAACTCCATCGTCGTAGCGATGGGAAGTCGGCGATCATCGTGCAATTGTTTTGCCGAAGCGCGCGTCGCGTGGCGACGACTTGCACTGCGCAATATAGACTGCCGCGCAATTCGCGAGAAAGGTATGGGATGCGCGCTACGCATGCGCTCACAAAACGCGGGAAGGAAGCACGGCCGAGACGCGTTTCGCCGCTGCACCGGCAAACGAAAGGCCCGGAACGACAAGAAACCGACCGTTACATATTTTTTTCTTCACACGATGGTTTGCTTTATAATGAGGTGCTTATTTATAACAGTTAACGACTTTTACTGTTTTG
This sequence comes from Aspitha aspitha aspitha, assembly GCA_018246895.1. NCBI lineage: Eukaryota > Metazoa > Arthropoda > Insecta > Lepidoptera > Hesperiidae > Aspitha > Aspitha aspitha. The sequence goes on along the minus strand of DWGJ01000648.1, from coordinate 26,211 downwards.
ACAACGATGACGAGTAGGTATATAACGCAATCGTAAAATTACTTTTGTTTAAATTACTTTTGTGAATAAATGAAGCACTTTACATATTTGTCATAGGATATTAGAATAATTGAAAATAAAAACTATTATTATGTACACACATGTACACCTCTATGAATGTATCGCAGTTAAAATTCAATCGATCTATTAATTTGATCAATGACACTGTATTCAGACATTACCCGCTCACATTGTTAGAACAAATGTATATGTATACGTGCAGTAGAAACACTAATTCGTACGAGCAGTCGATATAACCGCCATAAATATTTCAGGTAGCGGTAATTGATTAAAATTGTATGCGATGGGTGTATCTGCGAATTGAACGAAACGACACAAGTAGGACAACGGGTCAAGGATATTGTTGCTCCGCTAGGGAAGTCTATACTGTCAGGTAGCGTAGCGGAACCCATTTCAAAACAAATATTATGTTTATTATCCTTATACGGAAGTTCAAAGAGGACTTAGGAGCACAAGTGTGATATTGTTTGTAAAATAACTAGGCCTTATGAATTAAAAAGAAATTATTATTATATGTCAGTTTATTTGCAAGTTTCTTTTTATTTATTATGAATATACTCTACTGATACCGTTTAACGGAGTCCCATGTCACATTTTAATTAATTCGACAATGTTAGATAAATGGCCTATTTAGCTTTCAGGTTAAAGGTTATCTGACTACTTAATTTATTTTTCTCTTATAGTTTACGAGCTTATTAAACTAATTAACAACAAAGTATATCAAAGAGATTTAGTGTACAAATTTTAACCGTGTTCATACATACTGTTACAAATATATTATAGGATGTGCAAGCGGTGCTTTATTTATTTAAAAAGTGATAACGGTTAAAAAAATTTAGACTGTGTTGTAATATTGAATTTGATTAATAGAGCAAACGACATAAATGGCAACAATTTTATGCAATAATAGCTGATTTGCGAGGGAATTCAATGTGAGATTACGTTGTACGGAGGGGACATAATTGAGGCGATAGCATCTGCTATTAAAAGGAATTAAGCGAGGGCTGTTTTTCACAATCCCTGCAGATGAGTTCTTGAACCTAGAAGTCGTTTTGCATGACCGAGATCACTGATATTACCCTAATATAAGCGTAGTGGGTCTTTTACGAGCCACTCGTCGAGTCATCTCGAGAGATAATTTGCGTCGACGTGTGATAAAATCGTTGGGTCCTTATTTAGGGTCCTTATGACCGTGTTGTCCCATTGTGCTGTTAAAGCGATGTTTTAAGTGGTGATTTCGGAGACGAGTACATCTGTAAGCGCTCCTTTGTTGATACAATCCTGCGACTTACGAGACCTCTGCGCGACGCATGGCACTCTTCTTTCTTGCCTACTATTCTGTAACCTCCTTACATTTGTTACATCCTCTTCACTTGTACCGCTGATACTAATTCATGCAACGGGATATTAGATGTTAAAAATATATTAAGCCTCTATTCAATTTCTTCTACGAAATATTTAATATTTATCTCCGCGTATCTTTGTATTTCTTTCAGCATTTACTACTCATACTGCCGAAATTGAAATATATAATATTTACTGTTACGAGTAAAACCGCAAACTAACTATAAAAGAAACTAGTACCTACCTATTGTGTAAGAAGCGAAATATTCGAATATATTTTTATGAATGATAAGAATATGTATTTAATGAATAGTTATTAATTTTTTTTATGGTTAACATGAAACTTGTCATTAAAAGTGTAGCTGCGTTTTTTTTCAAGTTTTCAGCTCTTTAATTTTCTGTTTTTTTTTTATTTTTATTATCTGTGTGTGTATTATCAAAACATATCTAAAATAATAGTGTACCATACACGATCCCATTTTTGTTGACTATTATGTAAATTTACTGAACTATACGGTTATTATTCAATAGGAACTTACCGAGCGCCAAAACAAGCGGCTTACCTGCAACGATCATAAAATATTCATATTAATAAATCTTGGCAGACCTAACGAACTGTGTGCAGAATATTTCCATAAAATAAAATAAATCGTTGTACAATAAAGAACAGCCGGTTCAGGTCGGGTTGGGCGACAGACACCAGAGTTACGGAAATATTTGGTTCGACGTCCGAATAGTGAAACGTCCCGCGCGTTTCAAACATAAAACTGTTAATTGGAAACTGCCTGTATTTTTCATGTGGCCGTGTCGGATTTAGTTTGTCGATTTGCGACACCGAATATTTTGTTTGCATGTTGCGTTTTTTTTTTTTTACACATATACATATAACAGGGTGATCGTTGGCTTTAAACTAAAATATTGACGATAACTTCGTTTATTTTTTGTTGTATAAATTTTTCGGGCAATACCGTAGTGTTTCACACGCGATATGAAACATGAAATCTCATTTGCCTACAGGAGTTCATACGGTTTTAACAATACTACATAATTTGTATGAAATAATATTATAACATTTTCAATGTTATTTTTGATACAAGTTTTCTTAAATGGACCATGATAAGGACGAAATGTTGTTGGATGAATGAAAAAAAAATCAGTTATGCAATGGCGAGTTCTTGTTTTGCAAGCAAATTCCAACCAGATAGAGATATTCTGAAGATGCTAATCGAAGCCGTACGAAGCGGGGTCGTCGAACATTCGTGGGAACGGTTGTCCTGAATTTTATATCGAGGTTGCCCGAAATAGCTGAAAGGCTCGAAATTAGAGCACAGAAATAACTAGGACATCTAGATGTGCGCTTTTTGTACCGTTAAACATGACCATTTACTGTTTTAATATATATATAATTTGTGTTTACACCTTGCATTTTAATTCTTTAGTTACTTGGCTGAAACCAAATGGATAGTTACTTTAAGAGTAGGTGGAGTTCGTAGATGTTGTTAAGAGCGTTTCAATTTAAAAGTAACTTTGAACGGCGCTCGTTTATTAAACTTCGCCAAGAAAAATCGCCGAGGTTGGAATTAGAAATAATTAGAACGGAAATAACTGAGACTGTTTTCAATTATCTTCAGTAATTCCTGTTGACGTTTACAAAGTAAATTGATAATAATGCTATAACTCTATTAACATAAAATAAAGTAGGGTTCTATATAATGAATGAAGCCAGATCGCATACATCGCCGATGCATTAATTTATTGTCAGCAGTTAAAATATCCATGTTCGTAGTAGCTATTCTATATGATGTGTTAACTTTAAAAGGTACATTGGCTTTAATAGAATATGCAGCGGAATATTACCAGTGATCATTAAATTTTATCGCCCATATAGGTCACGAATTCAATTGCCTACTGATTTCAATATTGGTATTATTATGCCGAGGGTTTGGTGTTACAGATCTGACTTGCATCTCTAAGTACACTAACTTATACCCTTTTTTAAAATTAAATATCAAATGATGTAAAGGTAATGGAGAAGACCCTGAACAATCCTATTTACAACACGACTATGTTAACTGTTCTTTAAAATCTATAAAGCTTACCAATTTGGCCAACGTGGCAGACTATGGACACTTCTTTTTATTCTATGATGAGACTCGTGTCTAGTATAGGACAACGGGTGACGATAATTGACTAGTAAAAGAAGCTCTTAGACGTTAGGATTGGTTACGAGAGTCCTCATTTTAATTGCTATCATTCTTTACAAGTAGTATGTTCGAGTACAACGCAATCGTATGATCTTTAGGAGATAATTATTCCGTCATTCTTTATCCTTCACTGTTTATGCATACATGCTTGTATTACAATCGAGTTAGAAGGGCAAATGTTTCATTGATATTTTTATCTGCTGCTCGATAATAAAGTAGCACGCTTGTCATAAACAACCGCTTCGCCGTGACGTCGTTGGTTGCGGGTTTCCTCTTATAATTCTGTGATACTCAACCATTCGTAATACTCGTTAATTGTTACTTGGTTACAAGACTTGGAGTACAAGATGCTGATGAAAGACATAACCTGGGTATGTTGTCCTGCCCAGCTCCAATTGGTTTGTTTAGTTAGATATCAGATATAAATACACTTGCGGATTCGATTTCACAGAAGACAAAAATTTGTGATTTCTTATGAATGTATTGTGTGATCAAATCTTGCTAAAAACGAAGTCATTACGAAAACTTTTGGAAACCTCCATCGCTGACTAACTCAAAGAAAATACTTAAATTGTATAGGTTCGTTTTAAGTGCCCGAGGCCTTTAAAGAACATGAAGATGAAGGGGGATTAGCATATTGGGGTGTTCTGTTTCAATGTTTTAAGGGGTAAGACAAGGTACAGGTCAAAGGTCGGCTCATTTCTAAAAGTCTATAAAGCAAGAAATACGAGCCCGGTATCGATTCGCCCTAATGCGATAGTCTTTTTGTGCGGTGTAAAGTATATGAACGGTTTACTCAGCCACGACAGGATGACTAGGATAAAATTTGAACTTTTTTACTGTTTCTTTTATGTTAGGGTGTCGGGGGTCTTTCTCAGTCCATCAATATCTAGAGAAACCCTCCAGTGAAAGCCTGGAATAGACTTCTCATGAAGTTTAACGATTATTATGTAACAAACATAACCCGAGATATCTGCCTTATTGGTCTCCAAAAGCATGAAAGTGCTTTTCAAAATTTTTGCTTTAAGTGGATACGCCAACGAACTATTCGGATGAATTTAGGTATTATTTCATGTAAATTCACTAACTCATACAGTCCTTGTTCTGCAAGTGGAAAGTCTATTTAGTTTAAAAATGTAAACATTTGCAGTTGGATTTCTATGTATGTTATACGCATGTAGGTACCTATTCACGTTCACGGATGGGTATAAGATCAGAACCGAAGAGTGAAAATTAATTTTGTTATAGAGATTTTCATAGAGGGTAGTTGGGTTATAGAATATAATACGAGTACTCTATATGGTTTGTCAAAACGTAAAGCAGTTTTAATACATAACTATTATAAGCCACATGAGATTCTTTTGAACCTACTAGCTTTTTTCGCAACTGTAAATAATCGTATTTGTATGGAATATTCAGCTTAAGATACTTGCAAAATTAAGTTCATGACTTTCAAAGCAGAAGTCAAAGCCGAAGTTTACAAGTATAACACAAGAGACCGCATGGAACGAACGACCGAAAAATTTATTAAACATTTATGACGCAGTTCTCATGTATGCATGGGTAAAATATGGCTTTGAGTGATATAATTAAATGAGATATCTTGAAGATTCTTTAGGATTCAGTCTGGTTGGTTGTAGAGTCTAGTAGGTACGGAGCGAAGAAATTTTGAAGATAATTACTTAATAAAAAGATTTTTAGTAAGTAGATAGGTATATGTTTTCACAAAGCGCTTGACTTATCCCTGTTTGAATTTGAGTCCCACTGTTGGGAATAAGCTTCTTGTTCATAATCAAGAATGTACCATTTTTAAATAATTAAAAGTATATATATTTTACGTTTTTTCTTATGTCAATAATATATATGTCAAATAAAGAGTGAACCAACAGTTGCTATTTTACTGAATTTATTTATTAAAATCATTTTAAATCCAATTTCCTTGGCCCAGCCTAAACACTTCTCTTGCAATAACTGGGACACCTGGAACACACTGAACCAAGTTAACACTTCAACGTAATAGATGAATAATAAAAAATTTGAGGGTCAGTATTTCCAACCCGTTTGAATTTATTGTAAAAGAAAAAATTTTTGATTTACAAGAATATAACAAACCATAATCGTACGAAATAATGTAAGCGCTGACACAGCAAAACATCACAAGAATATCACGATAATCCAACAACAGAAAATGATGAAGTCCCATAACAATTTTTCCGACGATCACTTCATTCCTCAACGGATACGACGGATAGATGTCTGGTTTGAATAAAAACGTTCGGAGATGATTCACCGAACTCGTTGCGGCAGTAAAAGCCTTATACTTTCCCCAAGAGCCTCACCCGTCATTCAACATCATGTTCGTGAGCGTAAACAGCCTCGCAATACACGGCGCGGCGACATATTTCATAAACTGTTATAAGTATTGAATACGCTATTTTGCATTTTAATAAGCTTTCATAGAATCGTCGCGCCGCGCCACGTGATCGAGCGTATGAATGAACGTGTAAACCCTCTCAGCAACTATAGTTGCTTCTGAGTACCTATATAGTGTTACTTTCCGAACATGCATAAAAATTATGAACCATGTGTGTGTAAATTGTTTTGTATATTCCAACACACTTGATCGTAAAGTCTCAGTAGATACCTATAGATTTAGGTATGGTTGACAAGGGACAAACGACCAAACAAATAGTGTGACCATTCCGAACAGACTTATGATTAGTTTTTGCTTCCGAATCGCATGTACACCAGCCGAACTTTATTTAATTTCGGGGATTTCATCGTTCCGTGATATTCAAAATGCGGGTTGGAACGACCGCGATGTGTTAATATGGCATTGTTGGCGTACCGACGAAATTGAGAGCGTCAATACAAATTGAACAGGCGGGGGCTATTACAAAAATCATTAATACACTCTCGAAGTATGATGAGAGGTAGAATAAATCGAGTCGCCGCATGAGTGATATGTAAAAATCAGTATAAATGAAGTACAATAAAATCATACGTAATTTTATTACTGAAACGGACCATATATGTACATACGAATATGTAGGTTGACATACGTACACAACATTTAAGATTTTCTCTCACCTGAACAACTAATTACTATAAGTTGATAATGTAATAAATAAAACGAATCCAAAGGGAAGGAAAGGCCCAATAAAAAACAGTTTATTAAATCTATTGCACATTTGAAATAGCGAAATGTTAAAGGCGATTCTCACAGATTGTCGGTTATAGAATCTCGCGGTTTAGTCATTCCGGTGAATTGACCGCGTGCAGGTTAATCGGCTTCTCTAATAGTGTTAACGTCGATAGAAAATTCAAAACATATTCAATTTAATACGCAAATTGGTAATAGTAATATTTGATTTAAATTTTTGAAAGCTACGAGGTTAATATTAGACAGTAACTTTTTTGCAAACTTGTCTTAATTGCTTTCAGACTGTTTTGTTGTAAAACAATAAAAATACTGTATCATTGGATAACATATAAAAAAGTTTACGGAGTCCACGATTCCCTTCGTATGACATTCCAGTTATAAGGTTTCGCATTAGTGAGTAATAAAGGGTTTCAAAATGAATGTTGAAAAACTCGACATATCGGGTGTCTAGCCAATAAAACAGAAACGGTTGCATCTCAAATTGGCAGTTTATCGGCTTACCGATTTATTTGTAACAGTAAATTTGCCACGTATCTACAGAAGGCTTATCGGTTAATAAAACGATCGCTGAGCTTGTAACAATTTCGATTCCGACGCTTGAGCCGTACAGAGCTTATTGATTACATCTCTCTGCGCGACATAAGATATATCTTTTTGTAAAGTTGAATATCGTAAAGCACATTTTTTACTTTAATCGCATGCAAAAACATATAACATAAGTGTATATTAAATAATCGTAAAGCATAAGAGTATGAACATAAACGTGTTAAACGATTTATTAGTGACTGCATAAATGAATTTCTAATTTAATGCGTTTCGTACATGTTATATAACATAAATCTTTTTTCTATAAACGCACCCAAGGTTTTACCTATTGAAAACTTCAACCGGAGTGTTTTCATAACGGAAATTGGAAATTGGTATCGGCCAAGGATTATGGATTAAATAATTGCTTCAGTATTTTATTACAGCGCAAAAACGTAGAATTGGCGATGTTCTACATCAATAAATTTGTGGACGATGTCTATCGTGGTTTTACTGTATCAATACCGATTACCGCCGCAGTTGAATGAGCTGTTAAGCAGCACTACTCATTCGGCTGCAATAAAATATTCTTCCACTGCTAAATACCTACAGGTTATAAATAAATAAATAAATAACTGTCGACAATTCCACACACGGCTGTCTGATCCCAAATTAAGCAATTTAATGCCTGTGTTATGGTGATCGGACAGCTGATAAACATACATATATACATACGATATAGTTCTTATATAGATATTTTTTAATACACCCAGACACAGAACAAACAAATGTGCTCATCACACAAATGTTTGTCTTGGGTGGGAGTCGAACCCAGGACCTCCGGTTTTGCAGTCAGGGTCTCTAACCACTCGACCCAGAGGCCAGGCGGTTATTCGGGCAACATATTATCTCTTCATGTGTCTCCTTAACTCTCCTCAATATGTGTCTCTTTCCAAGAGATCTCTTGGAAGCTTCAATCGCTTAGCTAAAAACAAACCACTTCAAGATGTTGCTCAACGTGTTAAAGGATATCTAGTATTCACGCTTACTTATAAAATCATCTTAATAAATATTATGAAGTAGATAATTTCTGTCTTCCGAAAGTTTTACATCTTTATATAAGTATCTATTTGAAAACAACGCTCAAATTAGATGACGACAATTTGTGTTAAATATTTTCTATGCGATAATACGTTTAGCATTAAAACATTCCAGATTTCCCTCCTTACACTGAGTAATAGTTTCAAGATGAGAACAAAAATGTTAACTTACGTAATGCATAAAGTGTGTTTTCATATATTTCAGATTTGGATAATAAGATCACATCAAAAATATTACCTTTAAAGTATAAAATCAAATAGCGGTAACTTTTGTACAAAGATTGTGCATCGCAGAGAAGCACTTTGACTTTCAAAACAGTCTAAAAATACTTCAGAAAGGGGAATAGGTAACGCAAACACAAAAGATTGACGTAACAACGATGTGACAAACTCATTTGGTTAACAGAGCGGCTTACTGCGTGCCTGTGCACCTGACTACAAGAAAATACATTACACCTAACATCGAAATGCTTCGAAATTTGCTAATTTCTCACTACATAATCAAACTGTTACTTTTCTATGTATTACAAAAGGTTTTTTAGTCATATCAAGATTCTCATCACGTCAGTTTTTTAAATTAAGTACTCGAGATTATTACATTCAATACTCGTTATTAGGTATTAGGATTTTAGGGTAGTAAATAATTAATTATAACTAAACACTTTTACACACTTCAGCAAATATATTTGCAAGCGCTACAGATATATTCTATTGTACCTTAATAACAGTTGTGTCAATTTATTTGTGTTCCCGCTACCTTTCGGAAGCCAATTCTCAATTCATAAAGCATACCAACAGTTTCAATTATCAAACACAGTAAAAAGTTCACCCTTAAGTATTTGTTAAGCCTTTCATTTGTCACTTCTGTACGCATTGTCCCCTAAAAATTATCACTACAAGCTTTACGGCGATAGAAAAATTCATAGGCACTCGAGACACTTTTATTTATGAGCTTTTAACTTATTCTCGTTGGAAAAAAGATTATAACTTCAAGGGATTTAAATGAAAACGACAGGGGTGGATGTAATACATTTAGTGCATTTTTGAAATGACTTCCCATATTTTATGATGAACTCGTAAGTGATTATACATATTTCTGCCATGCAATAAATCTTAAAGATACTTACAAGTACTAGAAGGTACTGATACGATTTTGAGGTTTTTTTTAATGTGTGGTTGGTTCTAATTTAAGAGATAAGACAGTTTTTAACCCGTTGTATTTAGTTTTACTGCTAAATTATTTTGGTATCCCATGAAGAATTCGAGGCAGAGAACATACCCAAGTATTACATGCATTTTTAGTATTATTCATATCTATAATTACATACCAATTGTTATACAAGTATAGTTGCAATTTTAACTAAAACGGAAAAATAAAATTGATGTGAAATCGACATTTTCAAGGCTTGGTGACGCGTTGATATGTTGTGATCTGAACAATCTGTCAAATTTAAAACAGCGAGACGTCTGGCCTTTGTTGGGAGGACGCTAGTGACAAATATTCATGAACATTTCCGAATGCTCCAAAGAACGGGGTAAATATTTGATCCATCATCGGTCTTTGTCATCAAGTCGGTCAAGTTTATCGCAACTAAAATGAACCTTATCGGACAACTTCGGAGCGATTTGAGAAACTCCAAAAGACGAAAACTTATCTCCCTCATAGTAAAGTGTTTAACCTTCAGTAACTACATGACGTGAGTAAACCCGTAGGTACTTTGCATTACACTGGTTATCTGTATTATATGTATATAGACATGTATTTATTTTGGAATACTTAACAAAAAGCACTAACGACTAACAGTAAATAACTTAAGTGATTTAATAAAACGTATGTAATCACACATTGGATTTCTTCATGGATGATTATTGACATATCAAGTATTCAACAAGTTTTCTTCAACTTTCAATGATCTTACGTCATACGAGCTGATATGAATATGGCAAAGAAATAATCCCTGGAAATAGAAACAGATGGAATTTGTAAAAATGGATTTTTGTTTTTTTATTTGTTTCATATTTGTTGACATACCATGAATAAATTTGACTATTCGGTAAGTCCGTAAGTAGAAAAGTATAAATACAACTTGTGAATGTAGAACACAAAACAATGCCGCAATATTTATTTATAAAACAGTAGACAAACATATCTTTCTATTAAGTTATGAAATTTAATATGACGCTGAGAATAGCTCATTCATAAAACTCGCTATCATAGTTCTCCCACGCCGTTCACCGATGTGTATGTATAATACTCTGGCGGAATAGTACAGACATGCTGTTGGAATTCTATAAGATAACTATATCCGCTCGGCAATAATTTTAATTCAGTATTTTTACGAAATTCTTTATATTACTTTTATGTTCCACATTCATATTACTATTTGCAAAAACATTCTCGTTTATGTGAGATTAATAATATTTTCTTAGAAAGTTACAGAGGCATATGATGAGATTTTTAGGATAAAAATTGTCGCTCCATTTTTTTTAAATAGAAATTTAAGTCTAATCAACTAATAAAAAAAGTTCTTCAATGAAAACTGATACCCATTTTTGGAAATTGGTGATATGATGTTCCTTAACTTATTTTACGATTGCGGGTATAGCAGTTTGATACTATACGGCAAGGGATATGGAACTTTTCCAGTGCAAGAAACATTAGAACGTGCGCAACTCAGTCCACTTAAGATCAAGAGGTGATGGTTATTATTCGTATAACATTATATACACTCGTAAAATAGTAAAACCAAATAGATTGACTTATAAATAAACACCTTTGGTCGCAGACGCTGTAAATAAGTAGTTTAATACATTAAATGTTCTTGAAATGCCAAAAGGTCTGTTGTGGTGCGTTTATGCGTAAATAAATAAATAAAATAAGTAACTGGGGACAATTCCACACACGGCTGTCCGATCCCAAATTAGGCTATTTAATGTCTGTGTTATGGTAACAGGACAGCTGATAAACTTACACATATACATACATACGATATGGTACTTATATACATATTTTTATTACGTCCAGACACAGAACAAACAAATGTGCTCATCACACAAATGTTTGTCCTGGGTGGGAATCGAACCCACGACCATAACACCACGACGCATAAGGAGTTTACTGATAATAATAAACAGTGTTAGGCTTGAAATTCCATTTTATAGAGTATACTCATTATTTCCTGCTGCACACATGTTATAACTAGCTTTAATTACCAAGCCGTGTACATCGATTTGTTTAAATAATAACACCTATTTTTCCTCATTTACATCGTTACCGCTGAACCATCGTTTATTATTTTTACCGTCTATTCTCTGTCGACGCTGAGTACAAGACAAATGGATTCGTCCACAGACAAACGAATATCTCGTCTGTATTTGTATTCTAAGTTTCTGCATGAGCTCTCCAACACGACACTTTGAATTCGTAATGAGAATTCAAAAATGTTTCTAAAAGTAGCGTGCCAGTTTCATGCAATGCAGTAACTGAATATAATGCAACTGTTATAACAACATTGTCTTCAATGTTTAATACAACTTACAATTCATTCTTCATTATTTCATCTTTAGTTACAAGTAATTTCAATGAATGTCTCGGTTCTGCAAGGATCTCAAGAAGCTCCCAATTCGTCTTCTCCGCCGCACACTCGACCATTGTGTCTTATTCGGAACATCCTTTGTACTTCAACTTCTTCTTAAACCTTAAAGACCGATTTTCTGTTCCCTCTTATCCCTTAAGTATCACATGTAAATAACATTCTAACGCTCTTCTTAACTTTCCTTCCTATAAATTTGATTTATGAGAAGCAAGATTCTGAAGGTTGCCGACGCTGAGATTCAAAATAACTCATATTAAGCTTAAAACCTTGGAAACTATCACTTGGCCGCAGTCTTTATTGCGTATCTTTGCTGGGTCCTCCTGTATTTGCAGGAGGCCTGGAGCATACTCAGGTACGCTGCTCCAGTGCTGATCGGTGGAGAGCTTCAATAAAGTTTATAGGTTATTACTTTTTATATAATAGAAGATAAGATAATCTATTTTATATAAATATCTATAATATAAAATCCTTGCAAGTCTTAAAGATAATTACTTAATTACGCTTTAATTGGAAACAAGAAACTATGAAAAATGTTTTGCCGGTAGAATAAACGTCCTAAAAAATATTTCCACATTCCGAATTAAGAGACGAAAACAAGGGAAGTAAAATAAATAATGAAGTCCAATTAACTAGGAAAGAGGGACAGTCTCGATAATAGAGGAACTAAAAGAGACAATTATGTGCTCGAAGCTCACATGTATTTAAATGATCACTGTAATTAGTTGGAATTTACGAGTGGCGTAAATAAGTGATACTTATTGTTGATGCAGTCGTCTTTGTGATGTTGTTTCCTTTAATAGCAGAGATTTTTTTAAGTTAAGGGAATGTGATATTAATATATATATAATTTATTTATATTTGTCAGGCTCAATGTTTTAAATAAACGTTACAGTTAATTTATACGAAAGTAACGCTATGTCGCATACTAACAAACAGTTTCAATGTTTTCTGTTAACCTGTTAATTACTACCTCACCTCGTTATACCTTTCATACAACAGTTCATTGTTATACTTTATTTGGGAAATACCTTTTAGTCATACCAAAAGACGACCAATAATATGGTTAAAGCTGAAGATGAAATGAAAATGTTTTAAAATTTGAAATTAAATGTCGTTTCTAGATAAAGTGATAACAGAATTTTATATCCGTGGTAGCATCGTAGTCGCAGCCGAGAAATGTTGACGCTTCACGAAAAGCCCGCCTTTGTGCTTAATTTGTAGACGCGGCGCGGATTGCGCACCAAATAATAAAACTAACTTTACAATCTCTGTCCAGAGACTAAAAGTCCCATTTCAAAATGTCGAAAGTCAAAGGATTATCGTCTCTCGTTTACACGCGTATAAACAGTTTTACTTTGGTGAATCATTTTTTAGCTTCTTTTCTTAACTAACAATACCATTGCAGTGACAAAATAAATAACCTTAAAGTTATTGACGGCGCATGCTTTAAACATTTACGAAGCATGTTTACTTTTGAAACAGAGATGATAGAGCTTTTAAAGCAGAGATAATATAAATATCTTCGCCTTAACTATCCATTTCCTTTTCTTTCTTTTAACCCATGGGGATAATGAGGTTCCAAATTTGTTAGGAAGAATTGAATAATAACATTTTGATCATTTTTGTTTCAAAACACCATTATCTCAATAACTTGCAAAAAAAGGTAGTTCTTAAGAGATGTCCGGCAATTTTTGAAAACAAAGTATGTAGTCGATTTCAAAGCGGACCATCTAAATTAATATCTCCTGGATGTCCTAAAGATTATTTTTCATTTTCAGCATTAAAATGTTATATAGTTGATATATTTTATCCTATGTACTCTAAATTAAAAAAATGCAGAGCAACGTGAAAATTTATTAGTACTTTTGTATATATTCAAACATCATTCAGTGACAATAAACCACAGCATTACTGGATGTTAATAATTATGCATTTTCAAAGGAAAAAGCTTGTAAAAGTTACAAGCATAAAAGCAACTTCAACGTAATAACTGGTAACATATAAACTAGTGGGGGTGTAAAGCAATGACGAGAAAGAGGAAAATAGGTTCAAAAGCGTTATTTCGTCCAATAACCCTTTACGACGGAGATTCGAATGCATGTGGCATGTTATGGCGTATTTGAGAACATCGTTTCCTCAATAATCTGTGCCCTGAAGACGCGAGCCACTATAAGTTCTCGATCTATTTCCGAACAAGAGAGCTTCAGTCTTTGAAAATGACCTACTTTTATTGACCTCTCGAGAAGCTTTGAGACTTTCATAAGGTTTATTTTTCCTTTGCCGGAATTTAAATTTCACATTATTATAGATTGTGTAGCGTTTGAGATTTTATCAAGTCAAGATTTTATCAAGATTCAGTGGTGCCGGCAAACCTGGTGTTGTGGCAGTACGAAAACGATCTGTAGACTTAAGTAATACATACAATGGATACAGGTAAGTTTTCACAAATCTTTTTACTTTCCGAAGGGCACGTGAGGAAGTCCGTTCCGATAGACAAGTTAACTATTCATTCATTCTTATCTCTATATGGATATGGTTATTAATATAGCTGATAAATTTCACTGTTAACGTAAATAATGAGTATCCAACACTACTTACTACAATTAAGCAAGGAAGACCGCCCTGTCATAGACAACTCAGATATTTAAAGGATGCTTTATATGCATGAGTGTTTGCTTATATGTACGTACTTTTCAGTACGTACGTACTTACAATTTGTTACGTTATGTTATTCGATGTTCCGTGGTATAAAAAACCCAATCTCCTTAACATTAGGCAGGATTATAAAAACAATCACTGGTCCGTACCGCAATTGAAGTTAAGATATACGAGTGTCTCCCTGCATCATCTATAAGTAAACATCTGCATCCAACTTCAAATGAAACCGACGCTAATTATAACATTATTCACTGTGATTTCTAAATCAAAACGCTTCAACTCCCTTGTATCTGTGCTACACCACAAATACAACAATAACACTCATGCTGGTTAAAAGCTCGAATAAGCACCTCCGCAGTTGCGACATTCGATTTCGGTATGGAAGTTATACGAACTTCATGAATAATCGGACTAACTGAATAAACTAAGCTCTCCTGATTCTTTTTGTTTCCAATTATAATGTTAAATGATGTGCTGTTATTTTACAACCATTTGAAGGGACCCGAGTGACAGGTCAAAGGTCACTGGTCTCTTCAACATCGCAATAAACACGGTTACGATAACGGCCTATCGTAGCCTCATTACCGGCCGATATTGGACCACTTGTCGTCGGCACAATAACGTTCTGTAGCGTATACCATTACATCCAATGATATCGAATTAGGTGGTTTTTATGATTTTTTTATTGCAGTAATTGCCTAAAGATATTTCTGTTAATAAGATGAAAAAGAATAGAGATTCATACCGTCGATTAACACATTGGCGATTGGAACTTTGAACTAAGCTTTTAAACTTTTTAACAAAGCCCAATTAAACTTTTTGATTTCTCGTTAGCCTGTCTGTTTGTTTCGCGGGAATAATGTCCGGTAAGTTTGGAACGATTTGAGCATGACTACATGACTAGCAGTGATTGCCTATTGGTTTGAAATTGTGCCTCCCACTCGGGAAGTCTGGGTTCAATCCTGGCACGCACCTCTGATTTGTTACGTGCATTTTATAACTAAAGATTTAAATATCATTCGCTATAACGTTGAAGGAAAACATCGTGAGTAAACCTGCACACCTTAGACATGTTATAAAGTCCACCGGTTCGCACTCGGCCAGCGTGGTAGATATGGCCTTAATCCCTCTCACTATGAGAGGAGACCCGGTCCAGCAATGGACCAATAAAAGGTCGAACAACAACAATATGACTTTTGGCACCAATACATAATACCTATATGGCTGGAAGAGAAAGATTATCATAACAGATAAATAATTACCATTAAGGAGGACTTATTATATAAATACCGCAGTTATGTGAACAAAAATATGTAGTAATTAAACCTAAATAAACACATGTAAATTGGTTTTCTTGTTGACTTCATTCAAATTCAATGATCTTATGGGATTAATTTTTAAAAGACGTTTTCTTATTTGCGTTGGTAGTCTCATGACTCTCACAAAAATAAGTTCGAATGTAAACACATTCAATCCAGCATATAAGATGCACACATACAAAGATCAGTTGAAAATAAAGCAACGGGCACATTGTGCCTGATAAAATGAAATTGTGGTTTGCGCCGCGAACGTTACTTGCTTGATATCAAATATTTATGGGCGCACTGGAAAGGCGAGCTATTCTCATGTTGCTCTAAAACAGACACTACGTTTCATTTTTAAATCGACATCATATACCTCGTGTATTTGAATATTTTATGTTGTAACCATTTGTATTGTTTTAAAACATTGTTTTAATATAAACTAAACTCTAAATAAGTTTTTAAAAATTCATTTAATTGACGTTATTTATGTATTGGCTGTAAGTGGTAATAAAATAACATTGTATCCGTTCTCTACTTATTGTATGACAGTGTGTTCATATATCTACGGTGGCCGGGTGTAAATTGTTGGGGGTGAAGGTTAGGGGTCAACTCGCTATCAAGTCTTTAAGCCTATTTTCAGTCTACTACTAGCCCGCAACTTCACGATAGGTACCATGCGCAAGGAAACCAGAATAAATCCCTACAATCTTTCATAACTTATCTCAATCTTTTAGTAGTCAAAGCAATTCCCAGGTCAAATTTCTAAAATTTAAAACTGATGTTAGCAATGAAAGAAAGAATCTCAATTATGTTTACATATAACATATACCTATATTGATATATTGAAAAAGATCTACAATGATATTCACATTAGTGTAACGTAAAGTAAAATTTACTAATATTATAAACTTTTATAACATCTACTTAACCTATACTTTAGGGATCAAATCTAAGAATAATTAAAAAAACAACGTATATACACAAGCTGTTTACAAAAAGATTTGAAATACACAATATGAAAGAATATTTTATGAAATTGCGGCGTCAAATTTTCAACAGCTTAATAAAATAAACCAACAGTTGGAGGCGAAAATATGATATTTGAGAGCGATTAAATCGACTTCAATTTATGTTGAAGGCTCACCGCTCATTAATATATTTTACCGTTTTCGGGTCTAATTGTAAATACTACTGTCTATTTTGCTTTCACGTTTGTTCGCAAAAAATATGATCGGATCAAATGCTTTTATACGAAATAAACGTGCGTTTAACGCACTTATAACATTAATTACAACATTTACAGAGAAAAACAATTTCTTTACGGTCCTAACTAAAAATTATCGTTAAATATAATTTTACAGATTCAGTAATGTATAACTTTTCCATAACATTTTCATATTTGAACTTAACAGTGCAGCGGCATTTTCTCATTATGTTCGGGAAGAAAATTGTCTCAAAAATGTTCTTCGCTATGATTAGGACTTAACACGATTTAACATTATACAGCTTAATATTTTAAAAGTTTATTTAGAAGGTAGCACAAATTTTAATGAGTTTTTTGCCTTAATTAAGATTATTGTTGCGACTGAACAATTAGATAATAATTATAAAATATTAGTAAATCCAGACAATAAAATAGTCTTGTCTATTGTGTATATCCACTTTAATAACGTTTTCTCTAAAATAGCTGTACTAAAACTAAACTAAAAGTAAACTGTATTAAAAATTTACATTGACAGGGCGGTCAAATAATAGTACCTACCAACATGAGACCTAAAGTAATGTGGATTTTTACGCTTAACCATAAATAGCTAAAATGGCGTACGAAAATATTTTAAAGAAACCTCTTGTTCTCTAAAACGCGCAGTCTTGCATATCGCAATTAGCTACCGTGATAGACTACCTCTTTAGAGCTTCTCATTATGAAAGGAGATCTGTGTATATTGGTAAATTGGTATAATAAAAGGATTATGATTAAAAGGTAAAGTACTATTTAGGAATTAACAGACGTTTAGTCTCTTTTATCTCCCAAAGTAGTCCGTTGCGTCCGTTGGTATGACTATAATCGTTATAGTCGGCGCATTCGTTTATGGCGCTAACATCCTGGTATGTCAACAAGTTACGGAACAACAGGATTTTTTCGTGGTTCGTCGGGCACGGTAAACACGGTAAGCCGTTCCCGATTGTTATCGATGTAAAATCTGGTTGGAGCCTTTTAGGGTAGTCATAAAACTTCTCACACACGGTTTCACTGATCCCTATCTCCCCTAATCCGCATTGCAATGTAAGCAAGTAAGGGCTAGGACTCCCCCTCGCGACGATATATCCGTGTCTAGCACAGGGACAATGATATGCTGAAGTTAAGTAACACCGTGTTGCAGCTAAATATGAGTAGTGAAACAGTAGTCTGCAATTGAAAATCAGCTAAGGGTGATCTTTAAATATAGCAAAAAAATTCTATAGCTTTAATGACAAATTAAGCAATCCCACATATTTCAATTTAGCCACATTACAGGAGTGTGCAACATTCTGTTATCCTTCCGACCTCCAGAAGTTATATACGGGACATCAATGCATTTCATTTAATCTTAATTCGCTGCGGAAAATGTAACTGTATATAATAAAAGACTTCAATAAGGTTATATTTAAACGGCCGACCCATATTTCTAAGAAGAGCGTATGGATAATAATTTTATAAGAAGAGGTGTTAGAGAAATGATATCGATCACTATGTATTTTCATGTGTGCGCTCATCACACCAAATATTCGCTTAGAATCCTAAGTATTCATTATATTTGTAACTAGAGGCATTCTCCAGCGAGTCGAGTGCGGATGCTAATTGGCTCCAAGGGTCAGGGGTGTCATTTAACGGTTGATATAAATTCAACCCGCGTAACAGAAAATTGCCTTCATAATAATCCTCTCGGCTACACTAAGATCTTGTTATTCATGTTACTTTCATTTCTTTTGGCTTTCATTGCATTAAAATTCTGTTTACAATAAATCCTAATAATGATAAATTTGTCTCGAATTTACTTCAAATATATCCCGGTGAAATATTAGCGGCTAATTACAATCACATTCTTCCAATTCCTAAAATCCGCAGGTACCTATAACTATCTATAAGAGTACCTACTATAAAGTCAACGCGCTAAATGAAAAATTCAGTTCCTTGACAGATGACGTAGTGTAAATTTTTTCTATATTCTGGTGTACGCAGAATCACATAAACGCACTTAAAATTACATTCGTAACTTAAAATTCCTTATCATATAATTGACGCCAACGACGGAAGAGGATGTCATTTAGCGGTAAATATAAATTCAAGGCGCGTAACAGAATATTGCCTCCGTAATAAGCCTCCTGGCTGCGCTAAATATTTATATTCATGCCTCGTTCTTACTGGGTTTTATTTTATATGAAAACGACTGTGTATGTTTTCTTATAAGATTCTTTTCACTAAAACGTTAGATGTAGGGTACGAGGGTTAACAAAGCCATGCATGTTGCTTCCTTCACTTAAATGAATAAAGATCTTATAGACGACTGAAATTTTGAAAAATTCAAGTAATCCTTCTTATTCTGTTATCCATCACAAACTCTGCTTTGCGAATACAATCGCCTTATATTCGTTTATTATGACGAGATACTTCATTACATTTGACTTATTCTCAGCGTTACAAAGAAGTACGAGGGCCAGAATTCATTAATAAATGAATATTTAACGGCACGCGAATAAACGCGAAGTGTTAACGGGTCCACGTGAGCAGTGAATAAATCAAATGGTCAAACGCAGCGCAACAGTACATTATTACGAGAATTCAGTTCACCCTGCTTGGTTTTTATAGGACTTTGTTACCGTGCGTACGATTGTTGTACTTCTAAATATAGTAATAAAATAAAACCACGATGTTCATATAATATACTGTATTATATTGTAGAATACCTTTTAAAATTCTGGTATTCAATTTACTCTTTATTTCTATAAAATATTGATCAAAATAGTAGGCAGTTGTACTGGTTACAGAGTGCGAATTAAATGACATTTTCTAAAGTCAAACGTATAGAACATAGCTCTACCCATTTCAAATTTTCGTTTACATTCAAATAAAAAATTGTTTACTGTCATAACAGATACACATTAAAACTTAATTTTATATAAATAAACATAAGTAGCAACATATTGCTATTCATGCATTGCAATCAGTAGTAATGGCAGTTATTGCTTAAAAAAGGCGTGCTGTGATTTTAACTGAATGAATTAAATAAAAAGTTTAACTTTTAAATGTAATCTAATACAGCTCAACCTCTGTAGTTGGTCTCTGGCTTTCAGTATTGTTGAGTACGAACAAGTTTAGTGAAACTCGTTCTGTTCTTAAGACCACATGGGACGTATTCATTGCAAATAGTATGAGAACGAAACTTAGTGAAATAATTTTCTTTGCTCAAAAAGAGAACTACATAAAGTTAGTCTTGATCTCAATCTAAAAGTAATAATTACAGAACTTTAAACAGAGCTTACCATTAAATTTGAATAACTTTAGAAATATCACTCATGTACAGATAAGACCGCCTTATTGTACTATCTTGTATACTAATTTAATTGTTTCGTGATACAATAAAGATTAAAATTCTTGAATCTACGCTAAAATTATTTAAGAAATATAGATAATGTGTGGAATATTTTATAGCGATAGTCACAATTAGTTACGTTCGGTTATTTAAATTGGTCAGTCAGATAAGTTAAGTAAATTAGGTGGTCTTAAGAAATACTCCCATCTCTTAAGACAATTCTAGAGATTCTCCGAGTAAACCATTAGCCGTATAGTTAAGAGAAACTAATAATATCATTGCAGAAGAGCCCAGCAGTGAGTACTACAGTGGGTGGCAACTAGTAATGTCGTAAATATATAATTCATTTACCATTGTAACTTCCTGCATAAATATGTTAGTAACTATAAATCCGACACTTTCGTTAGCATTACAATATGCGAACAACGGGTTTGCGTGGCTCAACAAAAATGAATAGACGAAATAAAAAACTTACACACGCGAACAAATTCAAACAATGCAGCGATCTTGTAACGAGCCGCACTTAACGGTATCTCATAAATATTGAAGATTTTAGGGAGATTTCTTTGTAACAACTCAAATTGAGTCAATGGGGGTTTCGTGATTTAATAAAAATACATTCTTGTTTTTATCGCGTCGTTCGCAACACTTTCTGAATTAACGCAATGAAACGTGAATCTTTTTAAAATGCTAGTAAAGTTAATAATTCATGTAAGGTTCCAATTGCTACATTGGATCACTCGAAGGTTTTACTTTGTAAAAAATCCTCCGTGTTCGGCCAAATTGTAAGAGCAGAAGTTTTAACTTACGGATAAATCATACGATGATGAAAGTAAAGAAAATATGGTGTGAAATCTTTTTTGCCTAGAATTGCCGCCTTTAGGCTTATTTTATTTAAGTTGACTGAAAAGTGATTAATTCAAACAGACCGCCAAAAGAATTAATTACTTAAGCGAGAGCCGAGCGCTGAAAGAACTTGCTGGGTATAAAGTGAACCGAGATATCTCGTAACTGCTAGTTTATTCCACCTTTTGAACTACGAACATTCCAGATTCAACGGGAAGGAAGAATATTTAATTACCCACCTAACAGAAATCCACTTTCTTTTTAACGTTTACTTACTTTTAGAATATTTCTGAGTAATTCGTATAACATTTATCTATGTGTTTTAATCTAATGTTTCAAATACAGATGAATGTAATGTATCATAGCTTTCTGCAAATATAAATTTAATTACTCGTGAACTTATAAAAATAAAGTCGTAGCTCCAAAAATAAAAATTGGAAGGTATTAGGTATATTATGATTTTCCTTTTAGTTGAACTTGCATCAGTTTATGTATATTAATAATAAATATAATTCATCCCGAGATTAGTTTTTCGTAGCGTTAAGTATTGATCGAATAGCCGTACGGTTCCGACTGCGTCTTTTTATTTTTCGGTTGACTTGTAGAGAATGCCAACAGGCATCAAGTCTACAATAGTGTTTAGGTACTACAGTAAAGTGTAAATAAAAACATATTAACTTTTGAACATTGAAATTTGGATATAAGTAATTGTGTGTATTTTATAAGAAAGTAAAATTTTTGTTTTGTAAGGTTACCTGGCTCATGATGGGCGGCGGGCGACGGCGCGGAGAACGCACTGGAGCAGCCGGCTGCGCGGCGAGCGAGCCCCCCTAGCTCAGGCACTGTAAATAAATGTAAATTTTACAAAGATTTTGAAACAGTTTTTTATTCATTGTTTTTTATTGTGATAATATACAAATTAATTGTACAGAAAACTTTTTATAAGCAAGCTTTTACTTAATTGCCCTAAAATGTATTAGTTTTCGTATTCTCCTCAGGAAGTCCTTTCATTTGATACCCATATTGTGGTAGTGCAGTAAAAATTAACAAGTCCGTAATCTGGCATGATCCGCCATATTGGAATTAGAGTGACGTCACATAGCTAAGCATGCATTGTCATCTAGAATAATCGTGTATACCAAATTTCAGCTGAATCGGTTAAAGATAACTGGTCTAAAATTCAGTCGCAAAGTTCCCGCCCGTACAAACATACATACATACCAAGTTAATAAAAAGCTTGTAAAAACAAAACCTTCTTAGTATAAGTGAAGGAACGGTATTACGTTTAGTTTAAATCTATTAAGAAATAACAATGGACGGACTTAATTGTCTTGAAGTATTTTCTCTTCGACACCCCTGCATACCACCACTGCTACATTTACTCATTATTCTAGCGCGAAACAATTATAATTAAAACAAACAATGACGAACAGAAAGGAGGCTACTTAATGCCGACTTTAAATATTGCAGTAATAATTAGACCAATGTATAATAAAATTACAAAGTTACTACCGTTTAACACTAACTAAAAGTTTACAACTAACCAATAGTCATATTTACAATTAATAGACAGAAATAGTTCAGGTGCATTAAAAGCCATTTAGCACTATTGTATGTGTATTTTCAACATCCTTTCTTTACATGAACATGAAATTACGGTACATGCTAAATCATACTTATATATTTGAGCTACTTTACCGACCCTTTGTCGTTTCTGTCTACGAAACGGGGTCTTCTTTCACAATGAGAAGGGTTAAGGCCTAGCTTGCCACGATTTCGACTGGTATATCAATACGTCAAGCATACTTCTTCGTAGTGAACGAAAAGTTGCTGTTCTGGTTATTTACATTTAGGTAACCGCCAAACCATATCGATGTCTTACTTAACCAATAAAAACTTACTTAATAGTTAATTATTGTTAATTTGCTTTGGAGTAACATGTTGAAAGACGTTCCAAATTCACCCTACATGGGACGACGTCTTTGTACACAATAATTAAGCTTTCTTAAAGCGTCACCGTAAAACTGAAGAATCAAATCAAATCAATCCATTTATTTACAGCATAAGGTACTAAGATAATATCGGTGTGAATCGGGGATAATGCGGCTTTAGACATTTTTGAGAAAATATTCAATGACAACAAACAAACGCGTGGAATTGTTTCGTGTCTAGAAATACTGAAAAGTTCACAAACATTCTCTAATGAAACGAAGTAGGTATAATTGTATATTGCAGTTTGTAAAATAGCAAAAATCATTATATTAAATTTAACAATTCTTTTTTTCTTAATTCGCTGTAAAGAGGGTATTATTAATTCAGCAATTTTACATTTTAAATTTAACTTACATTTGTTTGCAGAAATCAAAATTAAGGCCAGACGCATGAAAATTCAGACTCAGGCTAGTAAGTTGAGCTTTAATTTACTCTTCGTCCTTATTTCTAAGACATCATTATCATGATAGTATTTTTTTTAAGCTAACAAAATGTTATTACCAATTGATTGGTTTCAAGTCGCATGAATAATAACTATTTAATCGTCATTGATATTACAGAAGTCACGTTTCAATCTAAATGAATAACAAGACGGCAGCCCTAAAGGGATCTTCAGTCTTTTATTTCTATTTGCAAAGCGAAAAGAAAAAGGCGGATTCTATAAACGGAAAACGACAAAGCTTATTAATGGAATCTATTAACTTCACGGCTTTATTTGATTCCTTTAAGATAGATTTCTTTTTAAGGCCGACTTTTAGCGACTGGCCTTTATTCGTTTACATTTTGACTTATATTTAAATGTATACATATTATTTAAAAAAGTCAATAACAGTTGGTCTAGTGGGTTGAGACAGATTGCTAAGCAGGAGTACGTGGTTTTGATTCGAGCTTTGTGTGGAATGGTCTCAAGTAATTTTACGTATTATCCGCATTGGTAACTAGGTATATATTATATAATCTACATATTAAATTTATGTTATGGCTGAGTTCTGTCGGAATCTGTTCGTAACATTTTATGGCTATAATTATGATTGGTTTAGCATTTATTCATATAAACGTTACATAATGCACATTTCCCTGCTCCGCGACTCTTACACTGCTCCATACATAATTTATAATGTTTATTTTGCTACAAGGAAAAATAACTACCAGTTACGTTTCTTACAGCGAATGAAACAAAAGGTGATATTGCAAATTTGTTCAACTCGGATTTTATGATTTACTCAAACAACTGTTTCTCGCGTTTTATGTCCCGGCATTTTTCTTACCACTTCCAACTGACTTTGAATATCCATACTACGAAACATTTATTTTTATGAAAAATGTAATAGTATCAAGCACCTACTTTTTGTCTTTTTCGTCGCTAGCGAAAGACATTGCGAATCTCGCATTTTGAGAAATATCTAAAGTATCAACATAAAAAAAATCTTTGTGATTTACTAGTTAGATTAGAGTTAACCTGAGATAGGTTACAAATTTCCAAAACAACTGCTGTATAGCATTTATATTGTTGATACTGAATATTACTTATACTTTTAAGTATAGTTTTGCTAAATAATTATTTCTTACACGTCGATACTAAAAGCTCCCTATAATTACAATCTGCGAATAGTCATACTTTCTGTCGCAACGCGCGCGAAACAACAGCTTCCATGATTAATTCAAAGCTCTCTGTTCAAACGTTCTCATTTCCCGCAGCTTTGTGCAATCGAGACAGTTTTTCTCAACGAGATAACGAATAGGCTGCTTTGCTTAGACGCATATCACATCACGATTCGTCATCACGATTAAATTAAGCAGTAAGTGATATCGAAAGCTAATCGTGGGATCATTCATCTTTTAAAGGCCCAGAACATAACGCAAAAAATATCCCTTTTGTATGTCATGTGTTAAAAGGGTAAAACACGGCACCTCGTTAGTTACTATGTTTTACGGTATTTATATAACTCTAAATGTTTATTATTATATATTAATTACATGCTGTGTTACTGTAATAAAAATATTAAGCGTTCGTAAATAAAAATGCGCTTTCTGTAGGGTGGTCACAGCGTTATTTCTCATATTTCTTCTGTCACATGAAACTGACTGTTTGAGCAGACGCCGCACCTTGCACTGGTGCAAGGTGCAAGGTGCAAGTAAAACCAGGCCTCATTTATCATATAGTTATTGATACTTTAACGTAAAATGGTTGTATATAAAAATCCGTACTGTAGAAACATGCAACGCATTCGGACTACAAACCCGTGAAGCCAGAGATTTAATAAGATTATAGCGTTAAGCAGTTTATATATAAACTTCAACCGGCAATCGATCTACGATATAATCGGCTTCTGAGGAATAGCCAGCGCAATGGACGTAACAGACTAACCGAATACCACATTAATTGTCATTTGCTTCCGTAATGTCACAGCTGGTTATTGTAGGTTCATGTTATATTTTGATAATTAATCCATATTATAGCAGATAATCTCCGTGATGAAAACAAAGTTAAATATACAACACGCAAAAAAAATCTTAGCTTCTTTTCGCCTAAATAATGAATTAATCTGCGTTCGCATTAACAAAGGATCTATTATTTTACTAGGCATTTTACCCGGCTCTTCGTTGTGCGTAGGTAGAAAATCTTCACAATTGGTTTTGTGTGATGATTAAAATTAGTCTTCGTAATTAGTCTTAAATTAGTCTTCTTCTTGCGAAATCTTTTTAGTAAATTTTATTTATAAATAAAATTGATAATTGGTTTGTTTATTTGCGTGTTGTGTATGCGCGTGTTGACGGACGTAGGTGCCAGGGGAGACCAAGACTGTCCTATCTCGACCAAATAGATCAGACATTGGCTGATGGGGGA